>JAVKLA010000040.1:18455150-18512046 GCA_034782735.1 Sagittarius serpentarius
GCGGAGACCCGCCTGCCCGTGGGGGCTGCCGGGCGGCGAGCAGCCCGGGGCGAGCGGCTGATCCCTGCCCGCCGGGGCGCGCCTGCTGCCGCTCGGGGGCTTCTTCTGATGTCGTTTTGCCATGTATTACTTTTAGTTGGAAGAGGAGGAGGGGGGGTTGCTTCTCATCCTGACTTTCCTTGTTGTTTGTTGTTGCGTTTTTTACACCCCAGAGACACCATGATTCCTGGTAACCGAATGCTGATGGTCATCCTACTATGCCAAGTCCTGCTAGGAGGTACTAACCATGCTAGCCTGATACCCGAGACCGGCAGGAAGAAAGTCGCAGAGCTTCAGGGACAAGCCGGATCCGGACGCCGCTCTGCCCAAAGCCATGAACTCTTGCGGGGTTTCGAAACAACTCTGCTGCAGATGTTTGGGCTGCGAAGGCGGCCTCAGCCCAGCAAGTCAGCCGTCATTCCTAGTTACATGCTGGATCTCTATCGACTCCAGTCTGGAGAAGAGGAGGAAAGCCTCCAGGAAATTAGCCTGCAGTACCCTGAGCGATCGACCAGCCGGGCGAACACCGTGAGGAGTTTCCACCATGAAGGTCAGTGATGGGAGGAGGTAAATTCCCAGCCCCAGTAGCGACTGGGATTTCCTTGCGTTTGGAAGCTCGCGAATGCGTTTAGAAGCGGGACGTGCCCGGCCCTGAATTTATGGGAAGAAAACGGCCCCCCCCCCCCCCCAAGCCTGCCGTGTGTGGGTGACAGGCGTGCTGCTCTGTATTTTTTCCAGCATCCTGTACTTAACCCGAGCTTGACCATATTTTGAGGTGCTTTCGCTTCTGTTGACAACAGCGAGCTTCCTTCGGTGCCTCTGCCGCGGGGTCACTCCCTGGGCTCGCGTGGATTTAATGGCTCTGGATCGGATGCAGGAGTAAAGTGAGGGCGGGATCTCGCCCCTGGTGTGTTTCTTTTGAACTATCAAAGCGATTGCTGCCTGGTTTTGCTCTTAAAAAAAAAAAAAAAATTTCCAAAAAAACCCCTACTCGAATTTAATACTTACAGCTGTGTGTTTATAAGGTTTATTCAATAGGCCCTTGTAATCTGATCCAAATGTTTCCTAGCGGATGTTTCTTTTCCAAAGTAAATCTGAATTATTAATCCAGCCGCATCATTACTGTGTTGGAATTTGCTTCTCTTTCTCCCCCTGCCCCCCTGCGCCCCGTAACAAGGCACCTCTGTGCTCCGTGGCGCCGCACCTCGCCGGGGAGATGATTTCGGAGAGATTGCGGGGGGCGGGAAGCGAAAGTGGCAAAGCCTCCCCGAAAGGGGAAGCGAGACGGGAGGGGGTGACCCAGTCCGGGCGCAGGCATGCGGAGGGTGAGCGAGCAGTGCCGAGGCAGGAGCCGCTCCGGGTCCGGTCGGGCGGGATGCGCGGGGGAGCGGAGAGGTGCCGGTGGCTGCCAGGCAGGTGAAGCGTGGGTGCGTGCTGTGGCTGCGCCGGGGCGGGGTGGGGGGTGGGGGCTGCGGCTGGGTGCCCCGAGACTGATGTGCTCTCGTTTGCTTTTTGTACCGCTTCCCCTCCCTGCCCTGCTCCCCTCCAGAGCACCTGGAGACTGTCCCGGGTCCCAGCGAGGCACCCCGGATCCGCTTCGTCTTCAACCTCAGCAGCGTGCCGGAAAACGAGGTGATCTCCTCGGCGGAGCTGCGGCTGTACCGGGAGCAGGTGGAGGAGCCGAGCGCGGCGTGGGAGAGGGGCTTCCACCGGATAAACATTTACGAAGTGATGAAGCCGCTGTCGGAGCGCGCTCAGGCCATTACGCGCCTGTTGGACACGCGTCTGGTGCACCACAATGTGACGCGCTGGGAGACCTTTGATGTGAGCCCGGCTGTGATCCGGTGGACCAAGGACAAGCAACCGAACCACGGGCTGGTGATCGAGGTGACCCACCTCCACCACGCACAGACTCATCAGGGCAAACACGTCAGGATTAGCCGATCTTTACCTCAAGGGCGCGGGGACTGGGCTCAGCTCAGGCCGCTCCTGGTCACTTTTGGGCACGACGGGCGAGGCCACGCGCTGACCCGTAGAGCCCGCCGGAGCCCCAAGCACCAGCGTTCCCGCAAGAACAAAAAAAACTGCCGCCGCCATGCCCTCTATGTGGATTTCAGCGACGTGGGCTGGAACGACTGGATCGTGGCACCCCCGGGGTACCAGGCGTTTTACTGCCACGGGGACTGCCCCTTCCCTCTGGCCGACCACCTCAACTCCACGAACCACGCCATCGTGCAGACGCTGGTGAACTCCGTGAACTCCAGCATCCCCAAGGCCTGCTGCGTGCCCACGGAGCTGAGCGCCATCTCCATGCTCTACCTGGATGAGTATGACAAGGTGGTCCTGAAAAACTACCAGGAGATGGTGGTGGAGGGGTGCGGGTGCCGCTGACCCCCTTCCCCACCGCCTTCTCCTCCCCTTCTCTCTCCCTCCCGTCCCACCCCAGAACTGCTTGCTATAGCTGGACTCTTCTCTAAACTAAACATTCACCTTGACCTTATTTATGACTTTATGTGCAAATGTTTTTGACAATAATGATCATATATTTTGACAAAATATATTTATAACTACATATTAAAAGAAAAAAATAAAATGAGTCATTATTTTAAAGGTAAACGCATTTTGTGTCTCGCCTCTCAGGGTGCTCCTGAGGCTGTGCTGGCTGGGAGTGCAGCAGGGAATATATCTTCTCTCCTTCTCATCCTCCTCCCCTGCCCTCCCCCCCCTCCCCCGGCCTCGCTTTCCCCCCACCCCTTTTCCCCTTAAAGACTTTGCAAATTTTAGTCTTTCTATTTCTCGCCGAGGTACCGCGGATCCCCCTGTGCTGGGGCTGCGCCACGTGGGAGATGAGGGTCCCTGGAGCTTAAGAGCCGCTTCTCCTGGCCGCTGGGAATAGAGCCGACCTTGCTAACCTGGCCCAAGCGTTTGCAAAGCAACCCACCAAAAATGCATTTGAAAAGAAGGTGAAGATTTACCTGAGGGCTTTATGCTAAACCCACTGGGTTTTATACCCTTCGTCCATCTTCAGGATTCCCCAGGTTTTAAAACTATTAACATTTCCCCCCCAACCCCCGCCTCCTCCCCTCCCCACTGGAGATTGGCTTCTTTGGGAAGCTTCAAAGGTTTGCACGGGTCCTTTGAAGATCAAATCGCCCCATTACAATGCCAAAAAAAAAAAAAAAAAGTTATCTGCAGCAGTTAAATATGTGTTAGCTAATAGCTACCTGTGCTGTGTCCTTTCCAAATTGCTTCCGAGCAGGAAGGTGATCAGAGCCCAGCAGGTACAGTTGGAGGTATCTAGGGCCTGAAACCCCTGGCTCAAACGCATCGGACGGACTGTGTTTGGCTTGGAAAATGGGGAGCTGTGCCGTGGGGTGCGTGCGTGGGGCCCGTGTCCTCGGTGATTGTGGGAGTGGGAAGGGAGGGGAGCAGGGTGAGGGTGCATGATGCTTTTATTTTTTTTGGCCTTTTTTTTTTTTTTTTTCCCCTTTTCCTTTAATGATTGAAGCTTTCCAACCCTCCGAAAGGGGCAGCTTAGTTGAAACCAATAAAAACTGGAGTGGAAAGCTTGCCAAAAGCCTTGGCTCACTGAAGAGTGCAGGTGGAGAGAGGAGATGGGAGCCGTGGGGGGAGGTGAGCATGGCCCTGCGTTTCTCTCGGAAACGGAAAAAAACCCAGCCCTCAACCTCCTCCGTGCCAGCGAGGCTCTTCACCCCCTCCATCCCACCGGGTGCCGGTGCACAGGAGCAGGCCGCAGGGTCCCCTCCGCTGCCGGAGAGCCTCCGGGTGACTCCGTGCCTCCCCAGCCGGGTGCTGCGGGGTCCCCACAGCCTCCCAGCGCCCTGCGAGGCAGTGAGGGGTGCTTGCTACAGGGACCCAGTGTCCCCGGCACGGCAGGGTTCTCTGTGGGCTCTTGCGGGGATGCACAGCACCTATAGGGCCGTGGCAGATGCAGGGGTGGGGGGGGAATCACCCCATCGTTGGGGAGCCCGGGCGCCTGCGTAGGGGGCTGGGGTTATTGCTGCCGTGTCTCCAGGGGGGCCCCCCCCTCGACCCCAAGCTGACACTCTCATTCCTGCCTTTAGAAGGGAAATGTGTGGCCCGGGGCATCGGCGACCTGCTGCCTCCCCTTTGATGCCTGCATATCAGACATAGCCATGCCAAAGAAAGAATTTCATTTTGAAGTGGCATCAGCTAAAGGCGAGCGCCTTTCAGCTGCCTGACAGGGCAATTACGCACATCTCCCTCGATCTGCCCCGCCACCGATAACCCCGGCTGCTGCGGGGTCGCTGGGGCCGGCCGGCTGGGGAGTGGGGGTCCCCACGGCCACCCTGGCTCTGGGGGCCGTGGAGCAGGCACTGCGAGAGGGTGCCTGGGAAAAAAAAAAAAACAAAACAACCAAACCAAACCAAACCTGTCCTTTTTTCTTAAAAGAGGCTTCTCCCAGGTTTGCGTCCCCGTTCGTCGGTGCATCCCGGGTTATGCTGGAGGGTGAAGGCCGAGAGGGTGTTACAAAGCGTAGCAGCATGTGTGCAAATGCCTCTTGGATTTAGATCATTCTCGTTGCAGAAGTCTCCAACCGCTTTGCTGCGTTCCTGCTGCTTTATGGATCTGTTTATTTTGGTGCTTATTTTTGCATTGCGTTTAAATGATGAAATCAAAGCTTCAGCCCCGTGGAGGCAGAGGCACTCGCTTTTCCGTAGGTGCCGCGAGGGGAGAGGTGGTCCCGACGCGTACGTGGCCTTTGGGAGACTTTCCTTTGCTTTGGTTTTCCTGCCCTGGCGGCGGGCTGTGGGTTGGTGAGGTCCTACGTGGGGTGTTCTGCTCAGAAACTGTAGGGGAAAAAAAACCCCAACTGTTTTTAAAAAAAAAAAATCAAAGTATTTAAATTTTGTAAATTTTGTAAGAATCTAAACTGTGGATATAAAGCAGCTGATGGTAAAAGTGATGTATGTTACAAAATACTCATGGATGCGTTAAGCAATTTACTCAGTGGAGCACATCTGAACTTTTGCGTTTAACACAGAGTTCAGGGGCTGAGGGTTTCCCTCCCCGAGTGTGTACATCCCTCTGTCCCACGTGGCTGGCAGACTGCTGAGTGGCCTCGTGCGATGAGAAGGGCAGTTAGCAAAATTCTCAATCTGATAAACTGTTTAAAAATAGAAAAATACAACAAAATTATCAGGGAAACCAGAATCAGGTCCCTTTCTGGTTTCCAGCCGATAATTGGTGGCGTTTTTTTCCCCACTACTTCAATTTGTGCTGGTTTTTGCTGGTGATAATCGGAGCTCTCTTCTCGGCCCCAGCAAGGGGGAGAGGGCTTGCTTCTGGGAAGCTGCGAGTTAAGCACGGGTGTGGAGCGACCCGGGAATTCCGTGCAGCACTTCTGGCCATTGTTTTGTGCATTTGTTGCAGCAGTTGTGCGGTTTAATCCTGCGCTCTGGAAGCAGCGCGATGACTGGTGCTGTCTGTTTGCTGAGTGCTGCTTGCCGTAGGCACGCCGATTTGGCTTCTTGCTGGCTTATCTGTATCAGAAGCTACCTTGCTCATGTAGCGGAGAAGAGCTGGAGTGGTGGTTTAGTCTCAAATAGCCGGTGTTTAGCTTTGCTTAGAAGTATGACTAATATGTCTGCTTTATAAGTGCAATAATTCCTCTGACCGTGGAACGTATTATTTGCAAATGTTACTTATTTTGGAGCGAGCCCTTTGTTTGTGGCGGCTGGCACAGCAATCCCTGGAAGGGCCGAGATAAGGCGTATCGATTTAGCTTTCCTCTTATTCAGTCCAAGCTGTGAACAAAAGGGGAACGGCTAGAAGGTGGGTGTGCGGCCACTTCCCCACCGTCTGGGTGTCCTCCTGGCAGCTGCGTCCCACAGCCCAGCATCCCAAGACGTGCGAGCCAGGCGGTAGATGCTCTGTGGCTCACCCTGATGCAATTTCATCTTTGTGCCTGCTGCAGGAAGGCTGTGACTTTCGGTACCTAAAAAGTGCTGTTGTACTGAAGTCTGTGTGGCTTGTGGATAGAGGAAACGACGACATAGCCGTGATAGTATCTCAGCAGGGTTTAGCAACCCTCTGTGGCTCCAGCTGAGTTGTTCACAGTGGTTGTCAGCGAGGGCCACTGGACACTGTGCGAGAACGTTGTCGCTGGAGCACAGGGTAAGGTGTGCTGGAAAAGAGGGTCTCGGGCTCTGCCATGTGTCAGGAGCTCCCCCCAGAGACCTCTGGTTACCCTGACCCTGTCCCCAACCCCTCCTCTCTTGGTTTGTAGGATCCCAGGATTCTTCTGGCAGGACTTTCTTCTCCCAGGCGAAAATTCGCCCCTAAGTCAAAGCTTACAGCATCATTTTGAGAAAAGCTGCTGTTCTGGAGATGCTGTAATTGAGGAGTGCTGCTCAGACAGCCAGGCTTTGCTTGTGGCCACAGGGTCCGAGGCTTTGCAAATTAGTTTCTAAAAATGCAAATTGGTTTGGAAGAGAAGCACCGAGGTTTGCACATTGCTATTCTGGGATGAACACAGAGGCTTTGCTACGGAGCCAGCGAAGAAAGACGGAGGCCCTTCTCGTTTTGACTGCAGTGCTCGGACATCTCTGGCAAACTTCTCGCCTATTACAGTAACAATTAGCACAGTCTAGCTATGGTGGCTTGAAAAACTGTTGAATCTTGGCATCCAGAGATGCTTTGTTCTTTTTATTCTGGGGTTTCACCGCACGATAACAAGTCTGAAGGTCCTCCACTGTGCATCGTCCCTATCTGAAATCACAGGACCTAAACAGGTATGAGGAGATATTACTGCCCTCCTCTAGATAAGGATCTTGGGCACGGAGAGATGAAAAGACTCGGGCACAGTCACGCATGGAGAGCAGGCAGAGCCAGAAGAGATATCCGACTACCTCAGTCCCTGTCCTGTGACCTAGACACAAAACTCCTCTCTGGTCTTGAGTCCGTCCTTCTGAAGATCCATCACGTAACCTCAAACCAGTGGTGGATTCCTGCATAATATAATGAAAGAGGAGGCTACAATGTCCCTGTCGTTCTCTAGGCAGGCATGATAATGACAGGGAGCATCAGAAATGACCCAGACACTGGGTATTTCCTTCCTTTCATGGATCCTGCATTCTAGTTTGGAAGAGTAAAGTAGGATTTTTAATACATAATTTTCACCTGGCTGCTTAAAGAAGCACCTCAAACTCCCTCTTTGTTTGGCAGCAGAGCATCCGCCTAGACACAAGCAGTGAAGGGAAAAAAACCATCAATCAGTGCTTGCACCTTAGCAGAGCCCGAGGAACGATGAGGCTATGGGGAACTCTGGCTCTGTTGGATCAGCCGTGAGCCATTTATTCCACCCAGCAGATGATCACAAGCGCTGGGACTGTGGTTCTGCACGGTCCATCCAAAATTTGCCCTGACCTGGAGACCTGTGCAGTTTTTCACACTGTCAGCATTTTTCAGGCACCGCCTCCTGCCCACGCCTCCATGCCGTGTTTTACACGAGAATAGCTTTGCGGAGGGCCTGGCCCCATCGGCCCCTTGTGTCCTCCCAGGACCCCGGCTTGGCTTTGCGAAGAGCTGCTCTGAGCCCCTGTGCTGAGCAACGGCAGCGGAGTCAAGGGGGGAGCCCCCGGCATCTGTGCCCACCAGAAGCATCGTCCCTAGCCCCGGAGGTGTGCTTGGAGGGCAGACCACAAGGGCTGCCTGGACCTTTTGCACAACCGAAAGCCGTCACCAGTAGGATTTCACCCTAGAAAGAACCTGTGATGAGCTGCCTCTCCCATAACCTCAGGGAGCCAAGGAAAGCTTTATCCAAACCCAGCCGTACGCTTTGGATCTGCTCATACGTTACAGACGTGGATGCACCTCGACATGCTCACCTGCCTTTGGTAATCTATAGCTGGCTCATTGTATGTACATCGTCAGCATTTCTTCCAGACTTCCCTTCATACAGGTGCTGGCACATGACGTGTTTATAAATGCAGACTTTCCACCCTTGGTCTGATTCCCCCTTTTCCTGGAGATTGCAGATGGGCAGATCCAGGGAGACCACACAGTTCCCAGAGGAGAAGTTGGCTCCCAGTTCTAGCAGACTATGGGTGGAAAATGTTGATGTTACTCTACGTTCACAAAAACCAACCAACCGACCAACCAAAAAGGCTGTGCTGCTTCTCTCCAAAGGTCCATCTAGTGCTGTCAGAGAAGACACAGAGAAGGAACACAGCAAGCCTATAAGAATGTTTTTCTGGAGTACCCGCCAGCCTCCAGCCATTTATAGGTCAGAGCTTCTGGAGCCAAAATTAAGGTCATTGTATTTAATAGGCCAGCATGAATTTTACTTCCAGAAATGTATAGAATTACTTTATAAACCTTACAATTTTTTTCAGATCAGCATTAGTGTGTGCCAGTGATTTCCAAAGTCTGCCTATCCATTCCTTTTGAACTGTTTTATTTGTTTTGAAACCTTCACCTAGAAGTTCATAATCGTGCCCACAGTTCTTGTATTTTTGGACACAGTGAGCCCCTGCTTCCCGTTCCCCTTCTCTGCACCAGAGATCGCATCTCCTCTGCTCTGCCAAATCTGTCACCCTTGTCCTCTGCGGTGCCCTCACCAGGCTGAAGAGATCTGTAGGTCTTTGCTTCGGTGGAAGTCGGTCCTTGCTGATGCTCACCCTTCTCAGTGCTGTTTCCAGCAGTTTGGGCAGTAGTGGTGGAGGATGGAGACTGCTGCTGAGATCCCTTAGCAAGTTCATCAGCTTGCTGAAATTGTAAAAATGTATTTGTAAAGCGGGCATCTGGGCCTACAAAATACAATGCATCACTTTGCATCTTAAAATTTGGGAAAGGCCTGGTCGACTGATGGCAGCTCCATTGGATACAGCTGTGTGCACATACAACTTGGAGGTCCTTTGCAGCATCGCGGACAGCTTTGCACCCCCTTTCCTCTTCAAGCAGAGGTGCTGCTTGGACCTCTGCTCCTCCAGGCCCCTGAGCAGGGTGGGCAGCTGCCTTCCAGCTCTGTCCCCAGCCAGTTTGGGGCTGGGCAGGCAGCCCACGCGCTCTCCTCTCCAGCCAGGCTTGATGTTTGGGCTGGTTGCACATGGAGGTGATGCTGTTGGGTGGGTTCTGGCTGGAGCAGGACTTTCTGCACCGCCCTCAGATAATTGCCTTTGTGTTGCATTTATGGCAGGGATTTAAAACCTGCACTCCTGCGTGTTTTAGCTCTGCCCTTTCCCGATTAGATAATCTCACACCTCGTGAATGTGTTCGGTAACATGAATTACTCCCCTCACGCTTGAATGGAGGCTTCTTGTCACTGAAAACCAAAGGCTTGGCTCGGTCTGGAGTCCCACAGGCAAAGAGCAAGTGCGTTTCCAAGTTGTCCACCTGTCCCTCACCTCTTCCTCCAGTAATGTGAGATTATATGTTATTAAGCAATTGCCTGAAACAGGCTGCCCTGTTTTACGTATTAGATTATATGGAAGATGGTAGGCATTTTGCGTTGCTTTTATTGGCTTTGCTCGTTTTGTCTGCGCTGTAATGCACACCTGCTATTTAGCACTGAAATCAGTGAAATCCTTCATGCCAAGATTAGCTAAGACACGCTAAATTGGTTATACACCTCGCCGGGGGAGCCCTGGACAGGACGGGGGTGTGTGAGAGGGCTCGCGAGGGGCTGTCTCCTGCTGCTCCTGCTCGCCGGGCTGGGGCCGGCTCCCACCCCCACCCAGGGATGTGCTGGGTGCGTCGCTTTTAATAGGGAGTTAAATAGAAGCAAACGCTCCACTTGAATGCCACGGTAAGCAGTTACCTCCAAAGTGGGACTGGGGAGCTCAGTGAAGAGCCACCCATGTGCTTTTCTTTCCTGTATTTTGGAGTTTATCTCTTAAACTTCCTTCCGTCCTGAGTACGTAGGGGCACGTGGGTGCAATGCTGTACGTGCTTATAATACGCCGCTCAAGCGTCAAGTGCTTCTGCGTGGCGCAGAGAGCTCTTCCCGCTGGTCAGTGAGGTGACAGAGCTGGAGCTGGGTCGGAGCTTGTCCCTTTGCTCGGGGTGTTCTCGCAGCTGCTGGGTCCTGCACAGCACAGCCGAGGCA
Organism: Sagittarius serpentarius; assembly: GCA_034782735.1. Taxonomy (NCBI): domain Eukaryota; kingdom Metazoa; phylum Chordata; class Aves; order Accipitriformes; family Sagittariidae; genus Sagittarius; species Sagittarius serpentarius. The sequence goes on from JAVKLA010000040.1 coordinate 18,465,280, forward strand.
GCCGTGCAGCACCCACCAGCCGTGCAGCACCCACCAGCCGCGACGCCATCGCCCACTGCAGCTTTGAGTTTGACGGCAGTGGTGGGACCTGTTGTTTTCAGTCTGAGGGACCTGTGAAGAGAGTCGTCGGCCATCATGACGGGTTAAGGGGTAAGCAAAGGTGAAATGCGTCTCAGGGCTGGCGAAAGCTCTGTGGGGAGTAGGGGGTGAAGGGCTGAAGCTGTGGGTTGGGCGTGGGGCTGGTGGAGACACCACGGACCCATCGATGCTGCACTGGCTGCTCATGTGGTTGGGCTCCTGGGGGGGCCGTGCACTGGATCTGCTGTGGGGGGAACCCCTGCCGCTGGGTTGGTCCTGGAGGAGAGTTTCTTGCTGTTGGTTTACATCGGAAAGGAAAATCAGGGCTGGAGGACATGCCCGTATTCCTGCTTCAATTCTCACAGGCCCAGCAGCCAACCTGAGAGCCACTTGCCTGCAGTGCTGAGATGGGGGTTGGTCCCTGCTTGGGCGTCAATGTAAAAGAGCTCCAACCCATCGTGGCACAGTGCTGCTGTTCTTCCTCACAGAAACCTTTATCCAAGGGCCTTCAGGTCACGAGTGGATCTGAAAGAGGCATTGAGCAAGACATCCTGTAAAACACACTGATCCTTCCTGCTTCTGGACTTGGGGGCATCAGAAACAGGTATTTCTAGGTGTCATTTTAAGAGATTTAACATATACAGCTTGAGTAGTTTCTATTTATTTTGGTGTTTAAAAGTATTAAAAATAGTCACCACAGTGTTCCTTGAAAGACAGTTTGTAGAGTTGGACAGTTTCCCAGTAAGAGGCAGTCCCCAAGGATTGTTTGCAAAGATAGTATTTTTAATTTGATTAACCAATGGTAGCATTGAGAGGGACCCACGTGTGCCTCAGTAGCAGGATGCAATTTGGGAGCGAAATTTGATGGTACAAGCAACAAAACGCAGTGAGAAGGGTTGCGCGGTGAGCTGAGCAGCTCTTCTCCTGGACATGGCAGAAAACAAAGACCTGAGGTCTTTGCCGATCAGAAAACAACCCAGAGAGCCCAAGTGGCAGAACCCGGGATGGACGAAGTGAGGATTTGCCCCTAGAGCTGCCAAAGGCAGGGCTAAAATACTGAGTGGGTTTCAGAGCCCTGCATTCATGCTAAATTGTTTCAGACCTTGCTGGACTGATACGAGGATCAAATGATCTTAGGGAAGAGCCTGGTCTTGTTCTGCCAGGAAAACTGGAGGCTGGAAGAGAATTGTGTGTGTGTGTGTGTCTTGGGGTAATTCCCAATGAGAGGGAAGGGCTGCTTGTCTCTGAGTAGGGACATTTGGGGAACTGGGAAAAAACATTCCGGTTATCAGAAGTGAGATCCCAGACGAGCCATTTCAACAGGACTATCAAGGACAAAAATCTGTCCTTGTTTGGAGGTGACTTCTCTTTACCAACGGGAAAGGAAAATGTGGTCCTCGGGACAGCAGGGAGCAGCTCTCCTATCCTGGGGGGTGGGGTGGTCCCTGCAGCTTTGGGTGCAGGATGTGAGGGGAACACCTTGCGAGGACCCAGAGGCACTAAGGGAGGACCTACAATCCCAGGTGTCACCACAGGTGTCGCCAGCTGCGATGAGAAGAAGAGCAGCCGTGTTCCTGCTGCCAAAGCAGGAGAGGAGGTGCGACCTCGGACAAGATTTTTTCTCCTTGGCAGAATGGGGATAGAAATGCCCTTTCCTGGGTTGATGGGTAGTATGGGGGGCACGGGAAGGGGCAGTTTCTGTCCCCGGCCAGACAAAGAGATTTGGAGGTGGCTCATGGAGGGAGAGAGAGGGTGAGGGTCCTGCTGCAACTCCCTTGGGTGCTAGACATAGCTAGCATTATACAGCAAGCTTCACAAATTGCTTTTCCTGCGGGTTGATTAACGGCTGAATGAATAAATATAATAACAACATGGCTTGGGTGGCCTTGGGGCAGCACGGCCACTGGACGGGGGAGAGAAGGGCTGGATTTTCTTCCCACCTCCATCTGTGTGGTCCAGGGTGGGTCAGTAAATGGCCTCATGCCTCAGTTTCCCCCCTTGCAGGCCAGGAATGCAATCATCCTGCTGACAGTAATGGCGATAAATAAAATCTCACAAGCAAATGCTATTTAAAAAAAATCTTTTATTGCTTCCCGTTAAGCTGATGACTGTTAATGAGAAGAATTAAATCCGCTGCCCTGTTGCCATTAGACAAATATGTGCTCCATCTCCATCCGAAAACCCCATTGTAAATAACTGCGGAGGAGTGGAATAAACATCGTCCTTCCCAGGGCAGGGCTGAGCAGCAGGAATGAGCAAACACAGGTGTGGAAGATTTGTAAGCTTTAAAAGAGATTGGGGCTATTTGGGAATCAAATCTGGTTTTGGTTAGGAGCATCTTCTGTGAAAAAAATCCCAAACCACCAACGAAAGACCCCACAGATGGGGCGGTGACGGCTGTCTGCAGCTGCAGCCTGACCGAGACGGCTGGGGCGGTGGCAGCATCCCAACATCCTGGTGACAACCAGGGTGCAATGGTCCTGGCATTCTTCCCCCACCCCCACATCGTTTTGCCACTTGGCATCCCTGGACCCTTACTTCATCCAAAGCCCCATGCAGAGGAACCCTTCTGCTCCGGGTCAGCTCTTCTTGGGTTGGTGTCGTTCAGCGTGTAATTGGGGCTAAGCCGCTTACTTTATGTGGCAGGCTTTCCTTTCTGTCTTTCCCCTTTCCCTTTTGAAGGTGAAGGGTTTATGTGACTGAAATGTGTTAACACTCCCATAAAAGTAAGGGAAACACAAGCGGACGTTTTCTTTTTTTGGGCGCAGATGTGATGGGTTTGGGCCTGATCCAGAGGCTGAGAGAGTGATGATTAGCAGTGCTTGAAGAGAAGGGCTGGGCAGTGTTTTCTGTAGGGAATTGTCATTTATGGAGCAAAATGTGACATCTAGAAGAGCCAACTGTGTACCTGTGCTTTGGGGACCGGTTCCTCCCCTCCCTGCTCTCGCAGCCCCGCTCTGACAGCACAGCAGGAGGGTTGTCTCTACCGCAGAGTTAATTTTTCCAAAGGACCCTTGATACCAAGCTCAGCCCACCCAGCAATTAAGGTGACGCAAATGAGATTGCAGGATAGAGAGTTTTTACATCCTAAAAGAGGGGCCTGCTGCAGTGGATGCAGAGATGGGACAGTTCGCCCGGCGTCCGCTCTGACGAGCTGTGTTTGTCCCTGTTGCTTTACAATGCAGAGGCCAACAGGATGTTTTGCACGGAGCCCATGGCCTCCTGCACACATCCGCTGCTGTTGGTTTCTTATCTTGTTCTGAACAACTCGTTTCAGACTCAGCAAAACCAGGAGCAGGGATGGAGTAAGTATTTCCTGACCTTGTTCGTACATGATGACACAGGACTCTTCTCTTTGCTGCCTGGAAAAGGCACAGCCAGGCAAAGCGGTGCAGGAATCTGCCACAAAAATGCTCCCAAATCTGCTTCCATCCCCACCTGGAGGAGCCACCGCTTGGTGGAGGACAAACTGGCGTCGAAAGGCTGGTGGGTCCCCATCATGCACCCAGCTAAAGGCTGGGTGGTGGCAGGACCGCTTTCCCCATCTGCTGGGGACTCACGGTGAGAAGCATCTCCAAATGATGGGGCTTCTGCCCAGCTTTGGAGTCCACCATCCCTGTGGCATGCACAGAAGAGGGAGGCCAAGGAGAAGCTGTCCCAGAGAGCTGACGGTGCACGGGAGTCCGGGGAGGCTGATGGCTCCCGGCAGCACTCGGCTGGACTATACGCTGTGCCTGTGGGCCTGGGCTGAGCAGAGAACCGAGTGCCCTTTGTGCAACCAAAATGGTGATTCTCTGATCATTGTTTCTGCAAGTTGATATGAAGCCCACATTTACGCTGAGGTGGGGCAGCATTACCTACTGGTGGTTCCCCATTGCTGCTCTGGATGTCCTTTGGGGTGGGGTAGAATAGAATAGAATAAAAACAATCTTAGTTGGCAGGGACCTTCAAGGACCATCTGGTCCCAACTGCCTGAGCACTTCAGGGCTGACCAAAAGTTAAAGAATGTTATTAAGGGCATTGTCCAAATGCCTCTGAAACACTGACAGGCTTGGGGATGTCTCCACATCTCTGGAAGGAGCAGAGCGGGCTCTTTGCAGCCCCTAAACTCTTGGGCAAGTTGGTGGTCAGAGCACAGATGGGAGTTCTGCAGACCGTGGTGGTCTGGGGATTGCAGTTAGGGCTTGAAGCACCATCCCATGGAGTGAATGGGACAGATGTGTGCCTGGCACGCTCTCCAGTATTTCCCATGCTCTTCTGGAACATGGGAAAAACATGACAGTAAAAGCCAGACTCACGTGAAAAACTTTTCCCTTGCAGTGAACTCATGCAAAGCCCCAGTGTCCCAACAGCAGATGGCTTAGCTGCCTTCTCAAAGGCGGGTTATTCATGCAGACACCTGTTTTGCAGGCACTGCCACCCTGGTCTTCGCATGTGTCCTCCAAAGGAGGAACTTAATTTGCAGATACCGCAAATCTGGGACCTACGATGGCAGAGCAGTGGCCTTTGCCTTTGTTGAGGAACTGTCCAACTCAGACGTTCTGTGTCCACGTGCGAGCTGGGCGTCCCGTCTCCAGGACTGTGTGTGTGAAATGTGTCCCTTGATATTTCAGCCTCCAAACTACCTGCCCTCCTGACAAGGGAGTTGTTGCCTCATAAGCAGGAAAGGAATGGATGGCCTTGTGTCACCGCAATCGCGCAAAGCTCCAGTGATGTTCAAGGCACCAAGCCAAGCTGCCCGTTTACATCCTGGAGGAGAACACTCTCCAAAAGCATCTGCAAGGCTCTCCATCCACAGCTCCTGCACCTGCAGATGAAAGGACATGTCATCTCAGAGCTGGAACACCTTTGAAAATCCCCACCGTGTCTTCTGGGATCACATAACGTTTTGGCTGAGGTGACCCAAGGAGAGTGCGGCTGGGTGGGAGGACATGTGGAGTCACCCGGGCCGGCGGTGGGGCTGCTCGCCACGGTGTACACCTGCACGTCTTGGCAAAATGGGCCCTGCGGCCTGGCAGAGCTTTCTGCTGAATATTTTGGCTGGATCCGTGAACTTGTGCGGTTTTGTGGCATGGAAACTGCCTATAATTTATGCTGAATACAGCCCCATATATTATGTTGACAGTTCCAGAACATTATAAGATCATTTAGTCCTTTCTCACTAAAACCAATTTCAAACCACAGGGTAATAGTTTAATGATCAGTAGACGAGCCCCGCATTAAACCCACAATTAAGAAAAAAAATCCGAAAAACAACGCACAACACCTCTCTCCTCCACCCCCAGTCTCCAGCAACTTAAAATCCAAGACCTCTCTCACCTGATATTGTAACCAGTGGCTTAAAATTGCAAAGGCAGTGATGGCTCATGGGGAAACTGCAGCGCGAGGTCCTCGCGTCCCGACTCAGGACGAGTGTGTGGCCAAGGTTGCCCAGCCTGCGATGAGGTTGGGTGCAAGTTGAGGAAGATGCATTTAGAGATGACGTTTAGGAGGAGCAAGGAGCTTGGATGAGTTTAGCTGCCTCATTCTCTCCATTTGCCCTGTCCTGGGAGGAATATCCATATGTCATTTACCCCACCGCTGTATCCATAAGTGCTCTTAAGTTAACAATCTTAAACAAATCCAGAGAAAACACTGGTAGTGTAGCAGCAGCCTAAGGATACCCCAGGAAGCCAACAGAGATCCAGCTTTTTCTTTCTGAGCCCTCTTGAATACATTTGGGGAGATGGCATTTTTTTCCCAAGGGAAAAAGATCCAGTGCTTCAGTGGTGTAAAACCAGCATAACACCACTGAAGCCAATGGCGCTGCAGTGATTTACATCTTCTGAGGAAGCGGTTCAAAATCTTTCCTTTGAATCGACACCTTGTTAATATATAGACGAGACCTCATGTATCTCACTCCTGGGGTTTCCATCCTCCAACATGCAGCGGATGGGGACATCTCAGCTTCCTTGCATCTTAGCAGAGAAATTAGGCAGTTTCCTAAGCAAATTTCCTACGCATCCAAGCAAGGAGAAGTCCCAAGTGCATGGATGTCCTGCAGGGATTTCATGGGTATCCATCTATTTGGCGTGGATGGCTTTATGCTACTTTGGAGCTTTTCCTTGTAAGATCTGTGTTCAGGTTTGGGCCATTATTATAAGAAAGACATTGAGGTGCTGGAGCGTGTCCAAAGAAGAGCACAAGTCCTGTGAGGAGCAGCTGAGGGAACTGGGGTTGTTTAGCCTGGAGAAAAGGAGGCTGGGGGGAGACCTTATCGTTCTCTACAACTGCCTGAAAGGAGGGTGTAGCGAGGTGGGGGTCGGTCTCTTTTCCCACGTAGCAAGTGAACGGACAAGGGGAAACGGCCTCAAGATGCGCCAGGGGAGGTTTAGATTGCATACTAGGAAAAAAATTTCTTCACTTTGGTGAAGCACTGGAACAGGCTGCCCAGGGAAGTGGTGGAGTCAGCATCCCTGGAGGTATTTAAAAGACACGTAGACATGGTGCTTAGGGACACGGTTAGTGGTGGACTTGGCAGTGTGAGGTTTACAGTTGGACTCGATCTTAAGGGTCTTTTCCAACCTAAATGATTCTATGATCTCCCCAGAGGACTGAGCCATACCCGAGCTCTGAGCATCCTGACGGGTGTCACCTCCCACCCCACGCCTCAGCCCCGCCAGCCCGCCTGTGCTTTGTTTTCTTGCCCTTCTTGAGAACCGGCTGCAGGTTGTGCTTTTCCTCCATCAACATCATTGCTTTTATCTGCGCTGGTAGCAGCAATCCCCAACATGCAGGATTTATTTACATTGAAGGGTAAGTGGGAGGCTGTAATTGGGATGGGATTTGAAGAGGTCAGAAGGAGTCTGTGCAGGAAAACTGTAAATGAGGGAGGGCTGGGAGTTTGCTGAAGTCGTTACGCACAGATCGTTCCAGCCTCCACTCAGTGCCATTAGCTGGGGGTAAACGTGCCGTCCAGGGACATATGTGTATACATTAATGGGAGTTTTTAAACAGACGATCAGTAATGAGCTGTTAATGTTTTCCAAGCAGTCTTTCAACCCCGTGCTCCGATTTCCTTTGGCTGCGCGGCACGCATGAGGATTTCGGATGTCTCAGACCCTGTGCAAGAGCGCAGGTCCCTTTCCATGCACCAGGTCTCTGCTCAGTCTCAGGACCCCCCCCCAGCCCCGTGCTCTGTCCCTGCCCATCTCGGCTGCCTCTAGCACTGCGGCAAGCCCCAGGGCTCAGGAGCCCATGAGAGAGCCAGGGGAAACCCTTCCAGCCGGGGAGGGGGACGGCAGCCCCCGCCTGTATGTGCCGCGGGCTTGGTGCGGCAAGCACATGGGTTTGCGGTGCTGTCGGTTGGTGTGGCTGGTGCGAGCACAGCCGGGAGGAAGGTGTAGGACGAAAATCTGAGGAATTGTCTTTCCAGGAAACTCGGTTAAATCACGAGCTGAAAACTCATGGTTCGCAGCCTCGGGTGCGCTCAGGAAAACAAGAGCTAAGTCACTACACCCCCTTTCCTCCCACCCCCGGCTCATCCCTGGGGTACCCTTGGGAGGTCACTTGAAGAATCGCACCAGTGATAGAAGCGGTAATTGAGGAAACTGATGCAAATGTGATCTCCCAAAAGGTTGTGTGGGAAGCAAATTTGGGAAGGATGCTCAGAGAAGTGGAATTTCTTCTTTTGTGCTTTTCTTGAGCAACGCCATCAGACCCTGTTTATTTATTCAGCGATCACCGCTGTATTACACACATAGGAAATCACAAAAAATATCTTGTTTGGAGGACAGGTGAGGTGGAAATAAAGGCTGCTATTTAGGCGGTGGCATATTGGCTGTGCTGAGCATCTTTTCTTGTGAGTATTTTCATGTGTCAGCGAAGTAAGCACAAACACATCCTGCAAACGTCTGGCTAGGAAGATGCCTCAGCTGTGCTGAACAGTATCAATAATAATAACGTTGCTCTGGTGTAACATAGAGCAGCCCCAAAGCTGCTCTGCTCTGGGCCAGGTAACAGAGAGGCCCCTGCCCTGGGCTCTGGGATGAGCCGTGGCAGAAGGCAGATGCAGAAATGGCTTTATACCACCCCGTGGGCTGCGTTTCACTGGTGTGAAATGGCTGTAAGTAAAGCTTGGGAGCTGGAGTGGACAGTGCTGCATGAAAACCAACTAGACAGCAACATGTCATCAGCATCTGTTCCCCCTGGGGAGGTTTACATCCAACTGTTCTCCCAAACCAGCCCACCACGCAGCCTCCTCTTACTGCAAAAATGTGCTCAGATGACGTAACTTAATGACTTAGCTCAATTGAACGGTTTCCAGTAGCGCAGTAATGTGTTTGGAGAAGGAAGAGCTTTCGAAAGGAAGCTGTTTGCCCATCTAACCCAAACAACTTTCCATTGCTGATGGGGAGAGAGGAAAGTCTGAGCGCCTCACGCAGTGATTGCAGGGTACCCATGACTTCATGCCTATAGCACTCGGCAAGGAAAGCGTGCATCAGGCAACAAAATCCGGTAACTTGGCTCTTCCCCACATTCTCTAGCTATGGGGCAAGCAGCGGTGGGAATCTGCGGCGAGTCAAGATGCCCTTGCAGTAGGATGGCTTGTGAAGAGCCTGCCGCACGGCTGCGCTTACCTGGCTGCCACCCAGCGATGCCAACGGAGCTGGGCTCCCAATATGTGGGATTTCTTCTCTTTCTCAGGACTAACTGGATTCCCCTGTCTTTCCGCGGTGGATCACAAATAGCGATGCTTGATAGGACAAGGGGTAATGTTTTTTTAAACTAAAAGAAGGTAGATTCAGACTAGATATAAGGAAGAAATTTTTTACGCTGAGGGTGGTGAGGCACTGGCCCAGGTTGCCCAGAGAGGGGGCAGAAGCCCCATCCCTGGACACATTCAGGGTCAGGCTGGACGGGGCTCTGAGCAACCTGGTCTGGTTGAAGGTGTCCCTGCTCACCGCCGGGGGGTTGGACTTGATGGGCTGTGATGGTCCCTTCCAGCCCAAGCCATTCTATGGTTCTATGGTTTGTTTGAGGAACTAAGGAATAGATGGGCTGGTTCAGTAACCTGGGTATGGGAAGGGTGAAATCCTTTAGGATCTAAAAATACATAACTACAAATGCTGCTTCGGTTGCATGTAATTGCTGTAAGCTCCATGAGACTGTGGACAAGGATATTGTTTCACCTTTGCTCATGTGAGGCCCAAACCACAGTTTAACAGAATCACTTGCAGTTTTTGTAACTGACATTTTCTCCAGTAAAAGATGGGATTTGGTCAAAGAAAATGGGTAAAAAAAAATATTGCTTTGTGTTCTGAAATCCAGAAAGCCTGAGCTGTTTGAGTGCAAAACTAAAAATTTTAGTTTAATTTAAAAATATGGATTCTCATATAGAAGTTTCCTCAACATTTTCATTTTACATTTTTTTGTGATGTTTTAATTTTTTAAAATTTTAAGCAGGTATCTAAACAGGTGGCATGATATTGGATTTGTCCAGCGGACTGCAATTTTGACTTCTGTTCAACCCCACCTGATGCTTTGAGCCTTTAAAAAAATTCAGCAAGTGTGATACTGCCGTGACAAGACTCCAGGAAAAAACAGACATGTCAGTTGCTCCTTTTGGCATTTTCTTCAGATCAAAGCTTCAAGGCTACTTAATATACAAGCAACTGCAAGCATGGGTTTTTTTCGTCTTCGTTTTTTTCTCTCCTTTGTCATGCAATAGGATCTACCTCGTAAGAATTGTTGTGATTAATTACAGTAAATAACAACAACAACAACAACAACAATAATAAATAAAAACAAAAATAAAACCAGCAACTAGTACATTCAAGAACCAGTTGTTTTTACTTCTGGCATAGGTCTCATCAAAAGTATTTTATTCTGTTTTGTAACGGTGAAGTGTTTTACCTAATTTCACCCATCTAAGCATGGTGCACCAAGTCCCAGCAGTGGTGCACGACCCCAGCCACCGCGGGGTGGTCAGATCTGCTGGAGGGTCACCCTGGACAACCCCACCTCTTTCCTGATGGGATGAAGCTCTCTCAGGCTCAGCGTTGTCTGCCCAGGTACAGGGTGCTTTGGAGAGCAGAGGTGAGATGCTGTGCACCCCCTTTTCGCGCTAAGTCTAGCCTTACGCCAGCCTCTTTTGTCCCCATGACGGCTGGCAGAGCTGATGCCATGCTTCGCTGGACCTGGGCACTTTGGAAAACCCAAATTGCACGTGCGTTTTTGGACTCGATGATCTTAAGGGTCTTTTCCAACCTAAATGATTCTATGATTCAGCGGCTTTCCCCTTCCTGCAGCTCGCTTGTGCACACAGAGCCGCCCGGGAGAAGGACCCAGCAGATGTGCAACCAGCAACATGAGGGGCAATTTCTGCTGGGAAACTTTCACAGCTTGAGCCGGAGCTCGGTGCTGCAGCTGAACGCACTGAGCTCAAGGAAAGCCTCCCCCCAGACTCGTACAGGTTTCCTCCCTGGCTCTGAGCAAATGATGAGAAAATCTGTCATACGAGTGCCAGGTACTGACCCTGCCTGCACCCCAGCCCCAGCATCTCCCCATTTAATATGCTCAAGGACAACCTTGTCACTAGCAAGGACTGGAGTCCTGGAGTGTCCCGGGCACAGCTTCATGGGAGAAGCACTGTTGACCAGCACATCGCAGTTGTCATTTCACAGGCTTGATTTGTTGGAAACAAAAAGAAAAAGGAAAAAAAAAAAAAAATCCCATCATGACACCACAATGCAGTGGTTGTTTTATCTCACGGGGAGGCTGAATGAGGCCTCGTAATTGCCGGAAGATTTATGAGACTGGAATTATGCTCGGCTGTTGCTGGCTAATGTATCTGTGGTGTGGATGCTGTGAAAGCACCTTATGAGACAACATGTAAGGAAACTTCAGAAGGTGTGTGATCTCTGGAGGCAAAATGAAAAAAAACCCCACACCCCGCAGTAGGTCGATTTGTATGTGGTGTTGACAGGGAGCCGTCGTCCCCCATGGCCAAAATAAAACCTCTGGAGCTGACGTACTTGTGCTGCACCAGATAAAGTGCAGTAGGCTTAGTGTTCATGTTTCAGGCTGCCTCTCATTCTCCAGGGCTTTCACGGGCCAGGGGACTGTGCGCGAGTTATTCACAAGCCTCTTTCAAAGCAGAAAGTATTGGAAAAACCACGCGGTTTTCTTCATGCAACATGTCCTCCCCATGAGCACAGCCTGGCTCCTTTGGGAGGGACTGGCATTTGGGGTCCAGATTCCACCCTGGTGTAAACACAGTAGGATAATCCAGAGCCACACTAGCTCTGGGATCCAGCTTGTTCGGAAAATGCATCTTTGCCCTGGTGCCCTCAGGGTGACTTTCCTGCAAGGCTGCAGCCTGCTTGGCAAGGGTCCCACAGCTCAGCTGCAATCACATTATCATTGGATGCATTTATCCACCGCCCCATCAAGGCCTGATGATGCACTTTAACATTTTAATGCCAAAAGCATCCCTGTAAGAGAATGGATGCTGTTTGCGTCCTGACCCATCTGCTCTAACTGCAGCAAATATTTCACCGCTTGACCTGATCACAAGCCTACAGCGCTCACCAGATTTAGGAACTGGATCTTCTAAATATTTTTTTCTTTTGCACCTTTCTAAAATCTTTTTTCCACGCTTTTCTTCCCCGCAGCTTTTTGCAGCTCTACCTACGAGCCAACAGAGGCCACGACATCCCCCCATGCTGTGCACAGAGACGGGTTGCTCGTCGCAACTTGCGAATCGTTCCTCGATTCTTCTGTGTCCTCTTCTACTGCGCCTGGCTGCCGTCTTTGATTTTGTACTTCGCAAGGTTAGAGAGTGCTTCTCCTTGGTAGGTTTGCAACGAGGCGAAAACAATGGCTTGCGGGTGTTTTAGGAGTTGCACCCCTGAAGCGTCCGTCTGTCCTTGGGACGTAGGGTAGTTCTGGCTGCTGCTTGGTGGCTCTGCCACTGTCATAAGGACCTGGATGAAGCAAAAGCAAAGCTGAAAAAAGGTAAGCGTCTGTAACACTGTGAGGAATATGTTGCGTTTGATGTATTTTTATGAATGTGAGAAAGGGCTATAGGATTTTTTTGAAGCACAGCACTTTGCAGCCTCCATAATCTTGCTTGCAGCTAACTGAGCAACAGTATTTTCGCCTCCTTTAGGGGAGCTGTTCCCAGGGGAGGCAGTGCCAAGTGTGCGTCTTGCCAGAGGCAATGACATTTCAGTTCCCACTTGCCATCTTTACCTCCAGACACCCACAGACCTCCCCAGCCATCATCCTCCTGTTCCCAAATTCTTGATAAACAGACTCTTTCAACCAAGTGATTCCCAAGCACTCCCCTGTAAGCCAGGACAATTATATCTGTAAATACCAGCATAGTATGGACCAGGTTCGGCCCCTCTGAGAAATCTAGAGGTGCAGGATTTTTTCCCTTTCTTTTCTCCTGATCTTTAAAGGATTTAACTACAGACATTTCAGCACATTGGCTTGGGTTTGGTCTTTACTCTGTATTCATAACGAGCTTCAGCGAGTGGAGAAGTGCCTTTCCCCGAGGAAAGGAGCGGGTTTCTGGTTTTGCTGGTTACCCTATGGCTTCACACCTTGTTTGTGAGGTGCAGCTGGAGGCGTTTGGTTTAGGGCTGGGTGAGGATATTAGAAATGCTTGAAATACATATTTGAGTAGATGCATAGCCTGGAGGAGGAGATGAGATAAGTTATATGGTTTTGCATAATACAGGTGAAAACTTTGTTGCCTGGAAGATGGGAATATTGCTGAGAACATGGAGAGATATAGAGCAACAAAACCTTAAAGCTGATCTCTTTGTATTTTTGTCTTATGAACTTTGAATTGAACTTCTGCACCGGATCTGATCTGGATGAAATATCATATCTGAGGCTGATCCTTATCTCTTAAACCTTTCCTTTGTTTCTTTGATTCTTTGGGCTTTACCCTCTTGTTTTATTGTGAGTGGCCCAAAGCTTTGATCTCGCAGTGAGCCCCGTCGGGCAGCACAAACCTTTGCTTTGGTGCGAGACGCACAGAGGGACATTGGGATACTCAGACAGTCTAAACAGACAAGAGGTTACTTCTTCTGCGGCAAAGTCCGAAGGCAAACGGAGTAACTTCAGAATTTATTGTCTCCCCTTACATGATGGGAAACTGGAAATTCACACGGGTATTTCCACAGTAAGAAAACGCACCTGTGGGAACTCGGTTGTTGTATATCTGTTTCCAATTTTATTTACAATCCCTTTTATTTTTTTAAAGAGTCTGAGCAATTTAAGCTTACCTATCCTTTAATACAAAATAATTGAAACCAAAGCTCTTAAATGCTTTATAATGTCTTTTTCTCTGCTTTTTACAGTCATGAGCAGAGATTGTATCCTTCCAAAGTATCTAGGTTGCTAAGCTTGAATTATGTTTTACCTTTTTGGGAAATTCCTTTACTAGAAATGCACAGCTGGTCTTAATCTGATCCGATGATACCTGCTGATCTATACAGTAAGAGCAAAGTGAGGCCAACCGTGTTGGAAAGCATCGAGGGCTTCTCTGCAAATATTCATTCATTGTTTTGGACTTCTTTTTTTAAAGTAACGATGCAGAGAGACACTTCAGACTTACTCCCCACGTTTTCCATTAGTGGCAATTTAAAACTTTGAAAAATGTACAGTAACTTGCCTAGGTCAGCTGAGTATCAGCATGCAGCTTTTCATTCACATTTTTCATTTAATCCGGTGGCTTTGAATTCCTTGCCTTGTAAGTTCCTATATATGAAGATTAGAAACTGCTTCTGGCTATGTAGAATTACATGCTTTTAGATGAAATTTAATCCCTTGTAAAAGGTTTTGTTCGCAGCGATCTTTCCTGTTCGCAGCAACGGGCTGCCTGGCTGAGAGCAGATGACACAGGTGAAGATATCAGCGGACAATAGGCAAAAAAAAAAAATAAAAATCAAATAATCACAGCCTGCATTTAGGATCAAATCTTTACCAGAGGTTTTGGTGATCTGGCAGCTTAGAGACTTCTGCCTTTGATTCCAGGAAGGCAGCACAGCAAAACGAAAATCTGCAAAACCTATTAAGAATAAATTGGATGCGTCCGCACCGTCTGTGTTTTGACAGGGTTTGAAGTGGGAAGTCTTGGCTTTGGAAGGGTTTGGTGTGTAATCCAAGCGCTCCCCGTCCCCATCCCACAGTCCAGCTGGGACTTCTGCCTTCGTAGCAGGATGGAGGCCTTTCCACGGACTTTGTCCCTCAAGAGCTCTCCCAGGGGGGAAGAGCCAGGACTCACCTCCTGCACAGGGGCAGCCGAAAAGAGAGTTTCTTCTCTGAGCAACTGGCGATTTACACATCTCATGATGCAAAACTCTCCAGCAGGGTCCAGGGCTGAAGGGGGTATCACTTCAGTACCTTTTTGCCAGTGACACCTCAGGCTATCCAGAAAAACAAAGCAGAGGTACAGATTGAAAAGCTCTGCTCAGAGCAAGTGACCCTTCTGCATTCAGCCTGGGAATTTGTGACGGTCAAAAAAGAAAATAATTCTCTGCTTCTTCCAAACTCCGTATCCATCCATGCCATTCCATTCTGCCATGAAAATTAACCCTGCAGAAAGGCAGCTGCTTTCCTTACCCCTTGGTTGGGCCTCGTACCCTGCCTCAACCACCCCTGGTATCAGCCCTGAAATCAGATAGCAGGATCCTGCGCCGAGGAGCATCCACAGGACATGCCGGGAGAGCAGATATGGGGAAAAATATCTTTGAAAGCAAAGGGCTTATGGATTCAGAGTGGGGCTGTGAATTGTGTTTTCATGAGCGTATCGTTGGGGCATGGTGAATCCTCCAGTGGAGGACAAGGGGGAAAAAAAAAAAAGGCCAGATGACTTAGGTGACAAATTACACGGGTTAAATCGCAAATCTTGCAATGAATGCTGGCTGCTGGTGAATGGCAGTCCCCCGGCTGGGATGTGCATACAACCTTTATGAAAAAGAATTGGTAAACCCCACTATTTTCAGGCAATTTCAGAAAAAGAAGAAGGAGAAAAAAAGAATTAATTTAGTGACTGAGCTCTTCATTGCAACTTGCTCGCCCGGCTCTAGCAGAGTTAAGAGGTTGGCTGAATCTAAACAAAATTTGGAAATTTCGCTTCTGAATAAAGCATGTGAGCCTGGCACAGAAGTGGGCTGCTCTCTTCCTTTTATGAATCAGTCTCCAAGATATGCTCACATTCCTGAGAAACAAGCCTGGAATAACACGGCTGGCTTTTGGGTGCAATACACTGATTATGAGGAAGCAACAGTCTCCCGTGTATGAATAGCTTTTATGTTGAAATAGGTCAGCGCTATAGCATTCGTTGAAAAATGGCTTTTTAATGTGCTTTATGGGCTGTCAGGGCATAATGAATGTAAACTGTAGACGTGGCTTCGTCAGAATGATATTTTATTTTTTTGCTTTATCGACCAGACGCAATGAATCTCAGATCAATTAGTTTTGCTTTGAAGTTTGCTCTTGATCCAGATCTTCAATAAAAAGGAAGTTTCCAAATCACTGGTCTGTGAACACTGTTTGTGATTAATTACCCTCTTATAATCTGAGGAATTCTGGTCGTTGCTGTATTTTGAATACCTCAGACTGCATGGGGAGTTTTATTTTGGCTGGTATATTTGGAAACTGCTAATAAACACCTACTTCCTGTTTTTCTTGCTACTGTGTATAACAAATTGTTAAAAAACTTGCTTTCCCATTTCAGCCGCTTGCCCGTTCGACCAGACCTGAACCATATTATTGGTTAATCAACATCGTATATCATTTGCCAGCAAATTTTTGCAGCTGTTAAAAGCAGGACTTTGTCTCTGGCTGTAACAAAAAGTGGGTAACTTTGCACTGCAGTAAAGCTGGAGGAAGAAACCTTAAACGAAGCCTCTGCTAGAAACAAATAATGACTGATAAGGTTTTAAATTTGAAACCGAGTTTTATGCAAAGCTTCCTAAAATAACAGCATGTTTTCCTGTCGATGCCTGAGTTAATTGGAGTGTGAGGACGGTCATGGATGCGGAGCGTTCGCTTCGTCCTGGGAAACGATGCCGAGCCATGCCCGCAGTATGAACATCTGTTTGGGCAAAGATTTTAAGGTTAATATTGTATGGAGGATGTTTGTTTAGACAGGATGAATGTTTTTGTGAAATCTAATATTAGGCTCTATCTAGGTATGTCCGGTTGGCACCGGCTTCTGCATTTTGTGCGCGAACAAATGTTAATTAGCAGGAAAAAAAAAAAATTTCCCACTTTGTCTCTGAAGAAATGCAGCGTAGCAGTGGAAATAGATTAGTTATAGCTGCTGAAAGGTCCTTTGGTTTTTGCCTTGCGCAAGCGTTATCAGTGTTTGTGTTGTGCTTCGGGTGTTTGTTTGCCGGTGGCTGTGGGCTGGTGCCCGCTCGGAGCGGGTGACTCACGGCCGGCTTGCTCCGGCAAAGGCTGTTTTCAGGACGCTGGTTGTACAAGCTCATTAAATCCGTCGCTTTCATGGCACTGGCGGTAATAAATGCTTTCAGAAATTTCCCTGAAATTGTGTGTTCAGGCTGTTTTGAAGTTTAAGCCCTTGTTTTTAGAGCGTGTGCTACTTTTAACCTTTTATATTTCGAATATTTGAGTGTCTATTGTTCATTTACCTCCTTCACCCCCCTGGCTATCTCTCCGGGGCAGCTGGCCCCCAGTGAGCGGCTCGCAGGGTTTGTGGCAGGTTGGGTGTTGTGCCGCGCGGTGGAAGGGTGGAGGGAAGGGGCATGGCTTCTGCAAAGCGGTGGCAGCTTCAGCACGTGTCTTCTGGGTGTTGCCACGTCCTGCATTCCCGCCACCGTGGATTTAGGGCAGGTACGTGTGAACTGCCTGGTGAGGACACCTGCTCTCCAGCCTTTTGGACCTCCCTCCTGGTTCCTGCTGATGGGGTCTGGCAGCATCCCAAGTGGCTGCCGGTGGGCAGGGACCTGCGGGATTCATCTCCTCTAAGTTCCCATTGCTGCAGGAAGCGGAAACCTCTCCCCAGGCGAACTGTGGTTTGGTAGTCTCTGTCTGACTCTAAGGTGTCCCCGTGGTGGTAACAGACCTCCGAGCTCACCACGAAGCGAAGCACAGCCCTGAGGAAGCAGGGGACTGGTGTGTTCCAAACCGACTGTAAAAGCAAATCTTGCTTTTTGGTGGATTTGGGTCCTCGACGCCCAAGATCACAAGCAGCCCAGGCTGCTTCTGTCGCGGTCCTCCACGGGGGTGTCGAGGCAGCACAGGCTGTAGAGGTACCGGCTGACTGGCCGTGCGTGTGCTGGTGGGGCACCACCACGGGGCACCACCACGGGGCACCACCAGCGTGTGCTGGTGGGGCACCACCACGCGTGCCGGCCAGGCACCACTGGTCAGGGCATAGTCCGACCATCTCTGTTCCTCTAGTTCCTCATTTTCACAAGTCTTGTACCTCTTCCATGTCTACGTTTCCATCAATCCTCCTGCTTGTTCCCTGGTTAGCTGCTTATTTGGAAGCGCCATTAAGTGCATTGTTTGGAAATGGCGGAGGAATGAAAAAGCTCCAAGGGTGGCTGCATGGGAGGGGAAGGCTCTCCCTTGCCTCCTCACAGGCTGGAGCACCTTATGGTTGCTTCGCTCAGCCAAATAAAAACAACCTGCATTTGCCCAGGGAGAGTGCCAAAGCTTCTCTGTTGGCACTGCCACTTTCACCTCCAACACTTCTCCTCCCACCAATACCCGCTGTCACGTCCCCACACGATGGCCTCTTCTCGGTTGTCTGCAACCACTGAGGCTTTAAAAGCAACAAAAAGGAGATGGAAAGGCGGGGAGGCAGAAATCGCCACAAGGGAGAGCTGGAAAATCCACCTGTAGTTTCGGGCCATCACAGTGTGATCCTTTGGGTTGAACATCTTCAAATATGACTCAGACATCACTGTTCGAGTCATCCTGCAATGGGGCAGGATGTGGGAAGTAAAACCAGCAGAGACCACGGAAACCTCTGAGTCAAACAGGTCTCTGGCAGTGCTGGGAGGGAGTTTGGGACAGAGGAGGACTCCAGGGTGCATAACCTCCCTGAGGGAATTGTGCTAGAGGGGCAATGGATGCTCCAGGGAAACGGGACACGCCACCCTTCGCTCACGTGGCCAGCGGGGATCTGATGGCCCCAGCAGCATCAGAAGTGCCGAGCTTTGCCAAAATGTCCTTTCGGCTGTGCAGGCAGCACTTTATGCTTGACTCACAGCATGTGCAACGGATCAAGGCAGCCTGCGGCTGTGCTGCCGCCTCTCCCAAGTAACCTGCCGAGGCGCAGCACACCTTAACTGTCACTCCCATGTTTTTGTTATATTTAGAGCTTATTTTTGGCTGGGCTTCCCCCGTGTCGGGGTTGGCTAATGCTCTCTAGTGGGAGCTGGCTCAGGGTTTTATGCCCTGCCCTTGAACGGCAGGTCCTGCCCAGGTGGATGGAAGCTGGCCAGCCGTGCGAGCCTGGATTTTGGCAGTGGGGAGGGAGAGGGCAGTGGATGAAAGCGCCTGTCCTTCATGCCAGCTCCCCTGCGGCAGCCTGGTGAGCTCAGATCATCCTGGTACCGTAGAAAGACCTGTTTCACCTTGAAGGTCTGGGCCTGAAGTGTTGGAGATGTGGTCCCATTGGATGGAGAAGAAATCTCCCACGGGAGGAGACTTGTTAGCTTATTCTACTGACCCAAGGTACGGGGAGGTTAAATGAGCTGCCTGCAGTCAAGGAGAGGCTCTGAACCAGGCATCTGGCTGTTGACCCTAGATTTCTGTATCGCAGCCCCATTCCCGTCACTTTTGGGCACTGTTTTTGCCCTGGTTAAAAAAAAAGTCCCTGGGTGCAGTGACAGGTTGGTGCCTTAGCACTGGGCATCAGAGAGAGCTTTGCAGGCACTGCAGCCCAGTCTCGACACTGTGGTTTCTGTGTGCTTCTCCAGAAGGATGTGATTAAGACCTGACTGGAGGAACAAAGCATCTCACTTGAATATGCTAAACTTTATTAATGCCTACAAAATTATAAAGGAAAAAAAAAAAAGAGGAGGTAATCTGGAGAATGTTTGACCACAAGCCCATTTGTGTTTTGAAATGACACAATGTGTGTGTTTTATGATAGCTGCAACCACTTTGCATGAAGATAAGAGATTTAACATGTTTTTTTTCTTCACCATCATTTAGAAAAAAAGAAGCCAACATACCATTGCTGAAAAACATAAACAAAGTGGCCTCTTATATCTCTTTCTTAAAACTTGGGCTGTTCCAAATGTGTTTTTACTGAATGGCTGGTGTTTTGGTTTTTTGGTGGTTTTTTTTTTAAGTAGCAGAAACATTGGTCAATTTTAAAACAGTTCCTTACAGCTTCCCAGATAAATAAATTAGAAGTTAGAGCTGGTTTAGTAGCCACTTCCTGCCATGAAGGCCAAACAGGATTCATTCCCTGTTTTCTCTGTCACGCAAGGACCGGACTGGGAGCACACAGGTTATGACTAGGAGAGTGTTTCAACCTCCTCTCTATTTAATTAGTCATATAATTAACACTTACTAAAAGGAGGTAATTTTTTCCGAGCCCTTGTAAACTCCTAACCACTTCATTGAGTTATTGCTACTTTCAAAAAGGCTGCTGCAGAAAATGCTGGTGTTTTCCAGCCTTGGACACTTTTTTTCCTACCAGCACACAGAAATCGCACAGTGTGGATAAAATCTGTACCAAAAAAAGCCAAATTATTCAGTCTGTCTCTCCTAAGGCTACGGTTGCCTTGTAACAGGTGAAAGACAAATAGTTTAAGTAATAAATAGAAAAAAAAAGCGGGGTAAAAAAGATTTTAATACGGTAGTACGGAGGAAAAGATGAGAATCCTGGAAAACTTGATGTGAAAAATGACTATTTGTAAGACTTCTTGTTAACACATAGGCAGGGGATGTCCCTACAGCTGTAACTGCATCCCTTTCCCTCCCGCAGTACTCATACCCCAGGAGCAGGGTGTTGTGTCAGGATCAGTCCCACCCATGCGGATCCCAAGGGACGGCTGAGCACCACGGTCCCCGACGGTGGCTGCGCGTGTGGGTGAGAAGCAGCCGGGTGGGAGGTAAGGTGAGATGTGATGTCCCCCCCCAGCCCTCGCTGGGCGATGAAACCATCTGGGTTGTGAACCACATCCCTGGGGTGATCCAGCCCTGTAAAAAGCTCTTCGCTCTCCCAATTACTATTTTGTTAACCTGGAGCACTTCACTAGGGGAAGAGGGTCAGCTGTGAGAAGCTCGGCGGACGGGAACATCCTACCCCAGCTCCCTAGCTTTGCCGGTGGAGAAAAAGCATTAGTGAGCTACGTTTGTGCTCAAACCCCCTCAGAAGTCCCTAAACCCAAGGCACCTTTTTCCCTCGGGAACTGCCTCAGGAGCAAAAGCAGCGAGCAGTTTTTCCCCAGCTACTGCTAGGCAGCTCCTGGCACAACCTGACCGATTTCTTCCACGTCCCAAAACTTGCTGCTATGACCTGCAAAGCCGTGTGAGCTTCCTTCCCCTCCCAGCAGAAGGACGAGCCTGCGCTGGGCCCCCGCGATGGGACAGGGCAGGGGGAACGGGACGATGGCCGTGCGGCGAGGCCGGCCGCGCATCTGCCTTCGATCAAAGCCTGGCAGCCCTCGCTGCGCCCGACAGCCCTGGTTGCGTTAGCCGGCGGGGAGCGGGCTCGCATGGCGTTTGCTGACCTGGTTGCTGGTTCCGTCTGCCCAGGAGGTATCACTGCCTCCGGCGAGCTGGGGAGGACGGGGAAGGGCAGAGAGCCCCTTCCCAGCGCCACTGGATGGGGCAGAGGGAAGGGTTCCTTACGTGGGGGCCATTTCAGCTGCCTGGCCCCATGAAGTGACGGCCCCTGCGCGGAGCAGATGTGCTGCCCCGGTGAAGGGGAATGGTCCTATCACGGGGATGGGAAACTCCCTTCCTGTTGGGTTTTCGGCTGTTTTGCTGTCGCTGGCTCCTTCAGAGCGTTTGAGCGGTGGAGTCACAACACACATGCTCCTGTTCACAAGGAACAGGGGTTTTCCCCTTTTCTTCTGCAGCATGTACGAGGGGTTTGAGCGACTGGGAGGCTGCTGGGCGCCGTGGGCTCGGTCCATGTGCATTCGCAGAGCTCTTGGGCCACCACAGCCTGACAGCAGCCCGTGGGATATAAATTCAGGCAGCACTACCCCGCAAAACCCACACACCATGAGCAGAAATAAGCTGCAGTGTTTTCTGCTCTGGGCAAGAGTTTTGGGGAGTCGCAGCAAGGCGCAGAGCACAGGCTGGACCTGCTGATGGAGGTAAACTCTGCTCCCTTGAAGGTGAAAGAAAAATATGGGTCATGCAGGGAGCCAGGGAGTGGTGTGGGATTTGCACGGGGCTTGGAGGTGGTGGGGGAAGAGGTGCAAGAGGGGTCTTGGGAGCTGCTGTGGTGCAGCTTGAAGGTGTCCACTGGGTGTTTTCCAGGCAGACAGGAGCACATCTCTGCCCATGGTTGGCGCTTTTTGGCACCTCTTTTACGTCTTTTTCTGGAAGTAATGGTGGGTCTGAACCCAGGGGAGCAAAATCTACCAGGAGACAGTGTATGCTAATTTAGATTTTGTGCATCCTACCTCTGTGCTGGCTGGGAGTGTGAGCAGCTCTGATTCAGGGTTGCTTGTCAGAAGCCGTATCTACTCTTCCCCACGCAATGGTGATGTGTCCAATCACCCAGCATCAGAGGAGGGACCCACACCCTGCTGTCAAGGACACGAGGAGAATTTAACAACAGGCAGTTGGTTTCCAGACAACAGCAAGGGCAGGAACTGGCCCATCGCGGTGCCGGTGGACACCTTGTGGACATCCCATTACCATGAGCATGGTGCTTCCCTGGAGGAAGAGGTCCTGCTGCGACGTGTGCCCTGGCCAGGCAATGCCGTGGGCAATGCTGACCCTGTTGCAGAACTCTCTTTGGGGATGGGAACAGTTTTCAGGGGGAAGAGACATGTCGGGGCAGTGAGCCTGTGATCTTCACTGCTGTTGGTGCAGTGTTTTGGCCCTGGAGAAGATGGTGGTGCTCGTGTAGTGGACTTGCTGCTCCCTGTTTTCTCCCTGCCGCAAAGGGAATATGTGCTTTATAATCCCTGCTTTGGTCCTGGCTTCCTTGAGTGACCCTTTTGTGACTGGTTGCAGTTGGTAAAATGAGGACAGTGATCTTCAACAGCTTTTTAACCTGTGTTCTTAAGGAAAACAGAGTTTTTCCATCACATGCTCCATGTATGCATGTGAGAGAGCAAGAGAAAGCAAACCTACGTGGGAAGGAGCTATGCTTGTAGAAACGTGTTATTCTGGTTGCAGAAGGACTCCAAGGTTCTGTCAAAGCCCAGGGCCAGTTTGGAAACTCACAGTGTGAAATGGTCCCTTGGTCACTCACGTCAGGGCAAAAATGCAATAATGTTATGGGGCTACATTCTCTCGACTCCAATTTTAAGGGGCGAAAACTAGCACCTGCTGTTGTGGCTGGTTGGTCCCATGTCCTGCTGAGGAGGGTCTTGAATTTGCCATGTGTAGGAGACACCCCAAAGGGACCACTCATTAGTGGGTGACGAATTGCACATTTCCAGGGCAGGGCTGAGTGTCACTGCACATCTCTAGTGGGGTACCCGCCATTACTCGTCACTCCTGAATACTGTCACCTTCACTTTTGCAGAACGTCATCCGCTGTATTTCCTTGCACTCCTTGGAATGCGCTAAATAATCAAAAGAGCAGCTGACAAAATAAATGAGGAAAGTGTTTTTTATAGGGACGTTGCACAAAGGGCATGACGGGCCAGTTGGGATGTGCCGCTTCTGCCCTTCATGAACGTTCATGTTCACGGGGCAGCTGGCAGAAAGAGTTGCTCGCATCCTTCGTGCACACAGACGCGGTCCTTCTGTCCTTGGCTTTGTTTGGTGCCATCTGTCTGCTTTCCTAATTAGCCATAGTCCTGCTACCTCTCCTAGCAGACATGATGCAGAATAAATGACCTAAGAATTCCCCCCAGAACATGGCTCATTAGTGATGGACCAAACACCAGGAAAAGTAGGAGAAGGGCTGGTTAGAGCCCACCAGGGACGTGAGCTAAATGATCTACCAGCTTCTTTCCCTTCGCAGGGTGCGGGGCTGCGATCTGGGTCGCACACCAAAGGTGCCCTGGCTCACACCCTGCAGCCACGCAGCTCCGAGTGTGGTTGGGCTCTCTATGAGTCCACACACCCTTCCCACATCCCCAGGGTTATTCCACAATCCTCGTGAACATACGGCTCTGGCAGTTGTCAAAAAATGTTGGACAGAGGCTTTGTGGTCAGCTTGATCTGTCCCATCTGGTCATCAAATCTCTTTGTTCTCTGGACTCCCATCCCTCCATTTGCTGTGGAGATAATTTGAGTAATGCTTCCCTTGTTTTTTTTTGCTCTGCTGCCTTGGTTTTTCTCCCTGCTAGGAAGTGCAATCTTCTCCTTCTTGGCTTTGGGGATAAAAATGGTATGGCTTGACCCTGGCTGCCTGGAGAGATTTGTTTATTCTTTCCTGTATTGCCGAGCCCACAGTGCGTGCAGCAGAACAAACCTGTCCAAGTTCAGCGAGGTGGTTTGCACTGAGAAATATTATGGTCTGACCTGGAGACGGTGCTTTTCACCAAGGCGAGGTGTAAAATTAGGTCTGTACTTTTTTTTCTTCAAGCCACTGTAAGCTGTGAGCTTGATGGAACTTGTCTCTTCATTCTCAATGTGCCCAGCACCTTGCACCGGCTGGAGGAGAGGTGAGGAGTCCCTGGGGGCCATGTCCACTGCAATTCCTCTCTCCTTTTTATCAGACCTCCGTTCTTCTGGATCTGGCTGTGGCTGAACCCCGGTGAACTTCCCCTTCATCCCCATGCTCTTCCCCCTTCCCCGCCGGCGCGTTTGCAGCCATGAACTTCCCGTGCCCGACTCGAGAGTGTCTCCGAGAGGTGTGATTCAATTTGCAGTGGGAATGGCTGCAGCCGCAGGAAGGAGATCGCTGACCCACCCCTGGCTCCCACTCAACCTTCCTAATCAAGGGAGGAACGTCTCTGGACGCGAGCGCTCCCGGCTAAATCGCACTGTGGGCCACTTGGCTTTCCTCTGTGAGGTCTTCCTTCGCAAGCCATCTGTGAGGGTCACGCCGGGCAAAGCACGCCGCGTGCCCTGATGGATCAGCATGTTTTGTTGTAGCGGCACCGGCAGGGAGGAGGAGGACTGAGAGGAAGAGGAGGACGATGCACAGACTGAGGAAGGCCTGCAGGGTGACTCGGTACCACTGCTGGTGTTCCTGCCTTGCTGTGTGGAGATGCACCTCTTCTCCTGGTGCAAGCAACATTCCCTTCCATGCCAAGGGTGTTTTGGGATGGTCCACCACACCCTTGCCACCCAGTGCTTGTTTCTTGGTGTGGATTTGGAGATTTGTGGGCAAACGGCAGCTGCTCTCCTCTGCTTGCTGTTGTGTGATTGATCAATGAGGAGGGAAGACCAGCCCTCGCAAACAGGGGTGTCTCGTACCTTGGGGATGGTGGGGTCCATCCCTCCCAGAGCTCTACAGGTCCCTAAAAGTCTTTCTTTGGCTTTCTGTCTTCACAGGGCCATGCAACAGCAGTACAATGCAACGGAGGTAGCATGGAGCGGAGAGACAATGTGGAACAATGCAGGAGCCCTGTACCAACAGCACAGAACAAAAATCCTTGGAGATGTGTACATATATATTTTACATATATTTTTTATATATATATAAAAATAAAATATGTAAAATAAAACATATCGAGAAGAATTTCCTGGGAGTGGTGGTAAGGGACTCTGGAGTACAGGTAGTTTTTTCATCAGTCCTCCTGGTCAAAGGGAAGGGGTTTGAAAGGGCCAGTCAAATCTGGCGAATCAACAAATGGTTACAGGACTGGTCCCCCAGCCAGGGGTTTGGCTACTTAAACCATAGGACTTGCTTTGAGAAACCTGATCTACTGGGGGCTGATGGGGTCCATCTGTCAGAGAAGGGGAAGAGCTGGTGAGAGGGCTTTAAACTAATGTTGCTGGGAGAGGGGAACCTCAATCCATCCCACTCCTACCAGTTTGATGCCAGTGCCAGCAACAGATGCCCAGAGCCCGGAGAGGGATCACCGGTCAGCAAGAGAGCACCTGAAGAGCAACACAAAGGAATTCCAGCCACTCCAGCCAGTAAGTCAGCTTCTTCAGGGGCCCAACTTAAATGTGTCTGTGCAAATGCACGTGGCATGGACAAGAGGAGTTGGAGATGTTCGCACGCCTGGAGCGTTACGATCTTATTGGCATCACAGAGATGTGGTGGGATGGTTCTTATGACTGGAGTGTTTGAATGGAAGGATACAGGCTCTTTAGGAAGGACTGGCAGGGGAGATGAGGAGGGGGTGTTGTTCTCACCAAAGAGGGGCTGGTGGGGAATGGGAAGCTCAAGGGCAGCCTTGGCTGCAGTGATCATGAAATGGTGGAGTTCAAGATCCTTAGGGCAGGGAGGAGGGTGCACACCAAGCTCACTACCCCAGACTTCAGGAGAGCAGGCTTTGGCCTCTTCAGGGATCTGCTCAGTAGAGTACCACGGGATAAAGCCCTGGAGGAAAGAGGGGCCCAAGAAAGCTGGTGCATATTCAGGGGTCACCTCCTCCAAGCTCAGGAGTGATGCATCCCAAAAAAGAAGAAGTAAGTGAGGCAAAACCACCAGGAGGCCTGCGTGGATGAACAAGGAGTTCTTGGACAAACTCAGACACAGAAAGGCAGCCTACAGAGTGTGGAAGCAAGGACAGGTAGCCTGGGAGGAGTACAGAGAAATTGTCTGAGTCGCCAGGGATCAGGTTAGGAAGGCTAAAGCCCTGATAGAATTAAATCTGGCCAGGGATGTCAAGGGCAACAGGAAAAGATTCTATAGGTACGTTGGTGATAAAAGGAAGACGAGGGAAAATGTGAGCCCTCTCCAGAAAGAAACAGGAGATCTGGTTACCCAGGACATGGAGAAGGCTGCAGTACTCAATCACTTTTTGCCTCAGTCTTCACTGGCAAGTGCTCCAGCCACACCACCCAAGATGCAGAAGGCAAAAGCAGGGACTGGGAGAATGAAGAACCGCCCACTGTAGGAGATCAGGTTCGAGACCATCTAAGGAACCTGAAGGTGCACAAGTCCATGGGACCTGGTGAGATGCATCCGCGGGTCCTGAGGGAACTGGCGGATGAAGTGGCTAAGCCACTATCCATCATATTTGAGAAGTCATGGCAGTCCAGGGAAGTTTCCACTGACTGGAAAAGGGGAAACATAACCCCCATTTTTAAAAAGGGAAAAAAAGGAAGACCCAGGGAACAACAGGACAGCCAGTCTCACCTCTGTGCCCGGCAGGATCATGGAGGGGATCCTCCTGGAAACTGTGCTAAGGCACATGGAAAATCAGGAGGTGACTGGTGACAGTCAACACGGCTTCACTGAGGGCAAATCGTGCCTGACAAATTTGGTAGCCTTTCATGACAGGGTTACAGTGTTGATGGATAAGGGAAGAGCAACTGACGTCATCTACCTAGACTTGTCCAAAGCATTTGACTCTGTCCCACACGACATCCTTGTCTCTAAATTGGAGAGATGTGGGTTTGATGGATGGACCACTTGGTGGATAAGGAATTGGCTGGATGATCCCATGCAAAGAGTTGTGGTCAACAGCTCAATGTCCGAGTGGAGACCAGTGACAAGTGGCGTTCCTCAGGGGTCGGTGTTGGGACCAGCGCTGTTTAACATCTTGGTCAGCGATGTGGACAGTGGGATTGAGTGCACCCTCAGCAAGTTTGCCGACGACACCAAGCTGTGTGGTGCGGTCACCATGCTGGAGGGAAGGGATGCCATCCATGAAAGCCATGGGGCTTTGAGCAACTTTGTCTAGTGGAAGGTGTCCCTGCCCATGGCAGGGGAGTTGGAAGTAGGTGATCTTTAAGGTCTCTTCCAGCTCAAACCATTCTATGATTCTATGAGAGATATATATATGTTTTATTCATGCTTAAACTTGTGACAGGGCCCTTGTGCATTTGTGTGTGAGTGCAATCACCCTCTCTGGGGATGCTGTGGGCCATCTCCAGCCTACAGAGACAGACATGTGGCAACTCTGGCAGAGTACAAAGGGGGACATCGTACAGAGAGGTCCCGTACAAGGTAATTGACACTTTTTCAGTTTTCCAGTGCATGACAAATGAATCTGCTTGCATTATCTTGACAATGAAGAGCCTTGTTACAAAGGATATCGTCTGTTATCACCTTCACTGCATTACCCATCGATGTGCACATGAAGACACACATCTCCACCTTCCCTGCTGAGATCCCCGCCGCGGCCGCTGCTGCTCCCAGCAAGCGAGATGCAGCCCCGCAGCAAAGCCTCAGATGGATGTGCCTGGGCCGTGTGGCAGGGAGGGAGCTGTGTCGGCTCCATGCAATCAGCCGCAGGTCCCGCATAACAAAGGACGAGCCATGACCCGCTGCCTGCACAAGGCCGTACCAGCAAAGGCTGTCCTCGATGGTGACAAACCCAGGCTGGCAGGGGTTCAGCCCCTCACCGTGGTGGGTCTTGCTGCTGTGCCTGGAGGCACCGTTCAGACCCCGGCGCAGTGCCTGCGGCTTGCTCGGGGCTCTCTGCATCCTGCAAAACTGGGGGCAGGTCTCAGCTTCAAAGTCTGTCACCCTCCCAAAGTCGCTGGTGCCGCTGAAGTCAATGGGGCTCCACGCTCGAGTAAGGCAAACAGGATTTAACCTTTGCTACGGCTTGTCCCAGCCAAGAGCTATTGTTAACAAACTTGGACCCCGTCCATTTGGCCTGGGTGGTTATAAGAGCGGAGAGTAAATAATCTGACATTTGAAATAAGTTAATATTTACAAACTCAGGGCCTGCTCCTGCTTCCACTCCCATTGAGGAAAAGGATTTTGCCGTGGACTTCACCTTTGGAGGAGTGGAGCCCTGCAACAGAGAGGATTGCAAAGTACAGCAGTGCAGCTAAAAATCTCGTAAGCAGATTTTACAGCCTGCCCTGCAAATACAATGGCAGGTACTGTTATAGCATGCCCTAAAAAGCCCCACTGAAAATATCCCCTTTACACCTCCATGCAGGTCTGTGGAATGTGATTTCTTTATTTGCCTTAGTATTTTCCCTGATAATTTAAGATGACACCTGCATGGTGGCATTTTTAAAACATGAGAAAAAAGTTTTAAAAAAATGACCCCCATATTTTTCCAAAACCACCTCTCCCTAAGAGGATTTTTACCCCCCCCCCCCTTATATACAGTCATCTTTACAGTGCTTCCACTCCTGCAAAGACACAGGCACGTGCTTGACTGTAAGTACCCAATAATCCTATTCACTCGGTGAATGTTTGAATGCTTCCAGTTCAATATGGATGTAGGCTTGGCAGCCCTGGGGCCCGGGTTCGCAATAAATAACTGCATTGATGGAACAAGCCAGTGCCTAAGGATAACTCCGAGCTACCACGGAAGTCGGAGGTGGAAAAGACCAGTAGGTTCCTCCAGCCTGTCTCCTTGCCAGTGCAGTGCTCTTCATTATTTCTCATCAGAAAGGAGATCCAGTTCCCTGGATATTTGGTTTAGCTTGGACACATCTGCTAAGATCTGCAGATTTCGGTCCAAAAAAAAAAAGTTATTTATTCAGTTATATTTTCAAGTTTTTTGGGAACTTTTTGCCAGTGTCCTTTATTTTTTTTCCTGTGCTTCAGAGATGTCTATTTAAGCAATTTTGCATGCACCTGTAATGCAGAGCTCTGCATATTTATTTTAAGGAAGAAGGTGCAGGTGATGAGTGTCTCATTAGCGCTGCTTTTACCACTTAATTTCGGAAGGAAGCTGCCAAGCTCTGAGCTGGAGCATTGTGATCAGGGGTTTCAGGGGATTTTATGTCTCTTGGACTTTTCTTGGCAGGGGCATTTGCAAGAATTGGTAGTTGAGCAGGTAATGGAATTATAATCCAAAAATTGTCCATTGGAATTGCCAGGTAACCACATGCACAGGTAGCAGGGCTGTTTCCACATGCAGACGCAGCAAATTTCAGCTCCTCCTGTGAGACCCGCTCCTTGCTCTGGTGGGTCATGTGTTGGGTGCAGGTGGTGGTTTCCTCCGTGCTGCTTCTTGTGGGGCGTGAGATCCTGTAGACTGGTTGCAATGGGTGAGACAGGGAGAGCAGCTCAGCATTACACTGTGAGCACAGGAGCTGTGCACCGAGCTGAGGGGCAGCAGAGCCTCTGCTAAAACCTGGGGGAATTTGGGAAGGAGCTGGGGGCCTCCCGTGCAGAGCTTTCTGCTGCTCCTCAAGAGCCATAGAGGGGGAGGCTTGGGGCAGGGTGAGCTTCCCCTCTGCCATGGGAAGGTGTCTTTGCAGCATGCAAGGGGTGGAGAGGGCAGAGCATAGGGCTGGTGTGGGCGAGAGAGGGGAGAAACCCTAAACTATATGCCCAGAGAAGAGCAAATAGTTCAGTTGAATGAGGAAGACCAGGGCGGTGACTATTGGGGTTTCTGGGAATGCCACACAAAAAGCATCCTAATGTTGAACTGCAGAGTGTTTTTTGCACGCATGAAGGAGGCTGGCTCAAGGGAAACCCAGGACAGGAGTTTGTGGTGTCAAAAACAGTGCCCCTGTGCTGAGGTATATAATGAGCTTCACTGTTTATAAGCTTTTTTTTTTTAACTTGAAATTTTAGAGCAGAGTTCCAGATACCACTAAATTAATATTGCTGCTCTGCCTCTTGGGTGGTGTTAGCAGGGTTAATGGATGGACTGTAACCTTTAAATTAGGTACAGGCGCAAAAGCAGATTTGATAAGCGCCACCCATGAGGTGGAAGGTAGAGGTGAAAAGCAAAAAACTAATACATTGAATATGTTGCTTTGCCTCAGTCCAAACAAGCAGAGCAGAAGCAGTGAAACCCTTGAGTGTTTAAAAAGTTACCGATAAAAATAAATCTTCCTTGGTTTGCAGGGCTGAATAGCAGACTCCCTGCCCGGTGGTGAAGATGCTGCTGTGAGGACTGAAAGCTGAGCTCTGTAAAGACCGCTGTCTGCTGGTAACCTTCCACCACTGAGCAGCGGAGATGAGGCAGATCCACTGGTGGGTCAATCAGGAGAGAGATTTGAGCCAAGAAAGGGTCTTACAGGGATGGGAGGGATTGTTCAGCCTGAGTGGGTTCCTGCAAGGCGCTGGGTGGAGCAAAATGGTGAGGAGAGGCATGCCGAAATGCATGTGGTGCACGGAGATATCCTGAGGCACTCCAAGATGGGGTCTTCAGAGATGGCAGGTAGACCTGAGCCAGTTGACCGATAACCAAGAGGCACTGTGCTCTCAGCGTGAGATACTGGGCAATAACAACCCCCCTCTCAGCAGCCTGTCACGGACTAATGCCCATGCACATTGACATTTGCTCATTGTGAGCACCAAAGATTTACCTGATAGTTTGAGAATGATAATTTGGTCCGGGTTAACATTTTTCAAACCTCAGATAAATCAGAGGTTAATTTCAGAGGCTGATACTGCAACATGAGTAAACTGAAAAGCTCCTGTGTTTTTAACAAGGATGACTATAACACAAGTTGCCTTTCCATGAGGGTTGATGCCATGCTTTATCCTTCGCATGGACTCTGGGCTATGCATTTTGCAGCTCACAGCAGTGCGGGAGTGGTTTCAGACCTCCAGTATTCGTAACCGCATGGGCCTGGCAGAGAAGTAATGCCCACATCAGGAGGGGCTGACAGCGCCAAGACAGTTATATCCAAAAGCTGCTCCAACAAGACGAAGTCCTAGCAAGGACTTAGCACTAGGAGACAGCCAAGGACTGCAGGCAGTTTCTGACTGGGGCTTGTATCCTGATTGACCAAGCGGTAAGGGAGCCTCCACAGATGTGGGAATTATTTAGGTCTAGGTCTTGTTTCTAAAAGTTTTGAAGGCGCCCAGCTGCCTGCAAGTAAGCCACTGGTTGGTTTTGGGGAGTGTATAGCTTTTTTTTAGGTAGGGACAAAAGAAACTGGAGAATTCATAGGTATCTCTGGGAAAAGTAATCACAGAGCTTATTTTATTGTACTGGAAAGTCTCATGCACTAACTATCAATTGATTATTCTTTGAGTGAGCTGACAAACACAATGTTATTTATGGGACATGAAATCTATATTTATTAGCTGTTTAATCATAGCAAAAAATGAAAACAGTTCACGAGTCCCCAGCAATGGAATTAGCACATTGAATCAGCTTTATTCTTTCTTCTTTTGCCCATCTTCCCTGTTATTTGTCATGTTGTTTGTCCATGCTAGGAGGGAGAAAGTGGAGCTGCATACACCCAACCAAAAGACATGACATTGCAGTCCACGACAAAAGAAACAGCCAGAAGAAATGTAGGAAAGCACTCACTCAAGGAGCCTACGCTACATCCAAATTACGTGTTGGGCACCTCTTAAAGCTAAAAACCAATGGTTGACCTGAGAGCCAGGAAACACATTTCCAAGTTGCAGTCACTTTTGCATATGCATGTTTTTGTACAACCATTTCAGAGACTGGTGTTCCAGCTCTCGTGGATTCTTTCTCACTGTCCCTTTCTCTTTTCTGCTGGACTCTGAGTTGAGACACTCCTCCTCCTCCCTTTGCAAAGCAGGTGTTCCCCAAAAATGCTGTGTGGAAGGGTGTGATGACTGCAGAAGTTTCCCATTCTGCTCCTTGGCTGGGATCTGCAAGAAATTGTGCCTGGTCTTGGAGACCCATTGATCTTCAGCACTTTCCTGTGGTACTTTTGCAGTGATCTTTTTATAGTGTCAATGCTCCTGTTGCTATGGCATTGCTCCCATGCGCCAAGGAAAAGCACTAATTAGTATTTTCTCTTCCTCCAAGAGTCTGATGGAGGGGACAGATAGAGCTGCTCATGCCCCATAGCTTCCCTGCCTGCTACCAGCCTCCTCGTTACGGATGCCAAAAGTCCATCGCAGGAAGATGACTGAGAGGTTCATTGCAAGAACTGACGCCTCGCCTTCCCAGATAATTTCTGAAAATCCTTCCAAGGTAATTTTTTTTTTTTAATGGCTGCACAGAAAAAGACTGAGGAATCAGCACTAAGAGAAATAACATCTCCATCTGCACTAGGAATAGTATTGTAGCTGTGATGATCTGCAGATAAAAAAGGGCAAGAGTGGTAGGAAGAGGTGAGATATATAGTATCAAATAGCTGGAAAAATAACAGCTGAGCTTTGTGAACACCAACCTTTCCTTGTAATCTGTATGTGGGATTATCTGCTTTGTTGTCTAAATGTGCAAACACCATAATGATTTTAAATTTAACCAAAATAATTCTAAGCCTTATCTAAGACGACTGCACTCAAAAGCAGTGAAAACATTAATGCTAACAACATATTTTTTTGTTCTCTAAATTCCTATCCTTAATTTAATATAATACACTGCTGTTTTAAAGGGATATTAATATTCTTTTCAAAGTGTTTGGGACTTTTACATAATTTAAAAAATATTTGCAGCTGTTTTGAATGTATCTGCAAGTACTGATAGACAAAAGGCATGGATATCCATAAGAACGTTGTCATAATACATTCCATATTAACGTAAGCAAAAAAGAATGTTTGCTCAGGAATACCAAAAAAGGTGATTGGAAGACCCGCTTCTACGGCCTTAACATCTTCCTGCTAAACAACTTACACTCCTTATTTTTTTTCTGCATTCTTACTTAATTGGTTACTTGCATCTGCCTTTTAGAATTAGCAGCTTTTTTACATTTGGATCATCCATAGAGCTGAGCTTGGGCCATTTGTTTTAGATTTCCAGAAATGATTTATTTGTACTGTAATGGGATGGAATCATACAGTGTTTCCCATTTGTTTTCAGACTTAGTTCAGAGTGTAGTTTAAGCTCTCATAGTATATCTGGGAGTGCTGATTCCACTCTCATGTCCAAGGCCCACAAATCTTTTCTTTCACGCTGTTTGCACCTTTCTCTCACTGCATAAAAATTGAGGTCCCAAGGTCAATATTACATTAGGGAAAAAAGGGAGAGATTATCACAGAGGCTGAAAAATTTTGCTCCTGGCTAAATCACTAAAGGATGGTGCGTGTGTGTGGGGGTGTATGTATGTAAGTCAGTTGGTAAAGAGCAGGGCAAAACTCTTCTTGAGTAAATTTCTTTTCCCCTCCATGCCCTGCGTTATTTCAGAAGTCCTGACGGAGGATGGGATCTTACTTAGTTGTGCATGGATACAGCAGGAGAGCTTCTTTGAAAGGGGATATCCACTAAAGTTATTTTTCTTCTTTTCTAGTCACTAGGATGCTGTATGGATGTAAAGATAGCAGTCTTTTCCTTTAATAACTGACAATTGGGAAACCTAGAAAAACAGGGTAGATGGGACCTCATGGAGCTGTCTTGTCAACCCCTCTTCCCACAGTAGGATTGGTTATAAAAAGAAACTTCTGTCCCTTTTCATCTTCTGTTCTTCCAGCCTTTAAGTTAAAAAAAAGCCCTCAACAACAAACCAACAACCAATAATGTTGGGGAAAAAGGGAAGCAACAATTTTTTATGACATACTGAAAGTTGCTTAAGGCTGTGGTTGAGGGCACTTCTGCGTTCATGGTGCTTTATGGCGATTTTGATCAGTTGTTGCACTGACCTGGGCTTATAATGAATGGACTGTCCCTCTTGCCGTGATAATAGAACATGAGAGTATAAAAACTTTGAAGTGCAGGAGGCAGCTGAAAAGAAAACAATAAACTACGTATATGAGACTAGCTTGTTGCTTGGTGATTAAGAGATGAGGACCCCGTAGGTCAGCTCCCTATAGGTACAAACAGATGTTTGCACTGTTTCACAGCTGCTAAATATGATATAAATCCAAAGAATTTCTCATGTTTTTATAAAGTAAAAAAAATACCCAGACAGCAAATTTTTGGTCATTCAGATACTCTTACTAAATGACATCTGGTTTCTGTACTGCTTATTTAAGCAATCCTTAAAAAAATGTTTGCCAAGGGGAATAACTCAAACCTTTTAGTTCTTCACCATATATAACTGTACAGTTTAGATTACAATGTAGCATGCAGAGTTTATTATAAGCAATGCAGTTCTTCATTTCTTAGCTAGCGAGTATTACTTTAAAGAAAATAGGATAAATATTATGTAATTAGTTCAGGGAAATTCATGTATAGTTACATTTCAGAGTACCCTAGTTTCAGATCCAAACGATGACAGAGAAAATGAATTGTTTCCATATGTTAGGAGATAGCCTGACAGTTATGAGCAGAGAGTTAAGGCATAAAAATGCAGTGGGGCTCCCATTAAATGGAAAGAAACAAAAGCAGTAAGTGAAGAACTGCTAGCTGTGATGTGAAGGTGCTCTGAAGGCACCGTAGCTGCCGTCAGGACCAAAAGAGAAGGAGAAACAGGCGGTTTCACAAGCAGGAGATCAACAAGTCTTGTGCTTTGATTTACTGATGTCTAATGAGATGTGAATTTTGACTGAAGCTGTTGCTTCATGCATGCCTGTTTGGGCATTCATGAGGTCTTTCTGGATTCTCTGAAGTCTAAGAAAGGGTTGTGTCTATACTGATGCCATTCCTTCAAGGCATGCACTAATGAGTCTGCCACTCCTACCTGGCCACCTACTATCACAAAGCATATGGGAACTTAATACCCTCAAGACCTCTATCCCTCTGCCAAAATTGGTTGAAATTGGCTAACAGGCTCAAAGATTATTTTCTTTGGGACTGAGAGGGGACAGACAGACTCACTCTTAGGGAACATAATTGCCTACATCTCATGTCTGTTGGAAGCCAAGCTAAAAATCCCAGTATTAAGCTTATCATATAAATTATATATGCATGTATTTTACAGAGAAAGATTTATTGCCTTCAATATCTAGGCATTTTATGCTTTTGAAGTAATGCATACTTTGATCCAACAAATACTTACACTTTCAAGTCGCCCAGTGTACTGAGGGTTCAATAAGACTGCTTTTCTTTGAGTAAAGATAAGTCCCAAAGAACAGAAGGACCGTAACCAGCATATGATCTATGTGTTTTCTCCATGGTCTCTTCTGCCTTTGGGAATTTACTATTTCAAAGGATTAAGGCTATAAAGGGTGTATTGCCCATTAAGACCTCTGAGTGCTGGTTATGGACCTATTCAATGGTCTCAGCCGGTGTGACTCAGTGACTTCCACCCGTTTTGAATTGGTGGATACGCAACTTTTTCCAGTTATTTTGAATCTAATGAGTATGCTTTTCTTAATTTTTTTTCACAGGCCTGCCTGTTAGTCTGCAGATGGAAATTTGCACGTCCACAGTGACCATAATATTAAATTCTCTGTATCTGTGGTCTTTCTTCAGGTGCCTGGCAATCAACAGCTTGCTTCTGTCTCTTTTTCAAGCCATTCCAGTGTAACAATTATCATGAATCATCCATTTTGTATATATATCTCAGTGACTGGTTGGGCTTATTTTCACATGAATACACACATCCCATAGTACTGCTTGGTAGCTAGAAGCAAACTGTGGTCATATGTTCTGCAGTAATGACATGATTGCATTTTTGTCTGTATTTTTTTGCTCTTCTTGATTTGGTCTGTCACCACCATTGTGAGATGCACTGGACTAATTGCCCATCAGATGACAGGAAAACGTGCAAGTCCTTGAAAGTGGAAGCTGGCTTATACATATGAGAATGGAGCAAGCAGTGAGTTTATTCTCCTTTGTAAGCTCCTGCAAAAGAACATGCTATACTACAAACCTTCTTTTGGAGCTGGGGCTACTTATTTTGTTCCACATTTGAGCAACACAGTGGGATCCTGCTCCAGGGCAGAAACGCCAAACACTGCTGCAGTGAAAGTATTGCTGCAGTTGTAGCTAGTGTAGTAACAAGTATTGTGGTAGCAATGTAAGAAATATTAATAGTGGGACTCTGGTTTAATTATGATGGTCCTCATGCATGTGGTGGCTTTACCCTTCTCTTTTCTGAAGCTCTTGCAGCTTACTTTCGTTATATTGCCAGTCTTATCAAATTGGGTATTGCCCAAACTGGTACATTTGCAGGGTATTTTCCTGTTAAATAAACAACACCCCCCCACCCCCAGCGGCTAATTTGTATTATTCCTCTCTGCTCTTTCTCTAGCCAAAACACAGATTTGCTCCTCCTGCCACAGTCCCACAACTTCCTGTTTAGTAGGAAACTTGATTAACTTGTTGGCTCCGTCAGTCTTGAAGGTCTTGCTTTTATTAGGAAGAAAATTGTTTGTTCTGCTTGCACAAGAATTTGCTGGGAAGAATTGTTCACAGTCAGGTGTTTCAGATGCAGCTTTTAACTCAAGTCAGCTAAGAGCAAACTACTACGGGGGCAATTCCTGGAGAAGATACCGTGCTTCAACATTTCCATAGGTTCCATTTCCATAGTTCCAAGCTGAGATAAACTCAGTTTGCAACTGGATGTGGTCCCTTGGGGGCACCAGGCTTGCTCTAGTTTCTAGAAAGGTATAAACATGTTGCAATAAGTGAACAGTGAGGGTTTTTTGGTCTGATTCAAATAATCAAACTAATTCTTGAAGGTGGAGAGAAATGAATCTCACAGTTGTGTCTTGGTCTCTGTTGACCCTGTGGAGCTCCAGCCAAGGGCCTGGAAGGGTTCGACCATTTTGTTTTCACTCTTAGTTTTCTTTTCTGCCTGGTGGGTAGCAATGTGCTCTGGCAAGGGGTTGGGGTACTGACAGTGTTTGGCATAGAGGACGAAACCAGTAGCTTTATACTTCTTGAGAGCAGAGAGCCACATTTGGTGGAGGAATTATTTCTAGGTTTGGCAGGTTTTGAGAAAATTTTATCTTAAAGTCACATTGTCATCATGTAAGAAAAAATTGTTTATTAAAGAGTTCCTGGAAGCTTCTGGTTAAATTTTTTTTTACACTTTTGTTGTCAGGTTATGCCATGCTTCTGCTACAAAAAAACCCCAAAAGTGGGAGTAAGAACTTCATAAATCATTAAAATATTATTCTTCCTGTAAGAAATGCAGCATATTTGTGATGGGGTAATGTGCTACTGTGCATTCAATTGCGTGGTCTTTGTAACTCCTGGACACCTGTAGGTAAGTACCATTTCTGTATACATTACAGGAAGGTCTAAAACTTTTGAAATAAAATCAGGCAGCGGTATTATTTTAGCAGAAAGCTTTTACATTGATATGCTGATATTTGCAAATATTTCTGTAAGGTTAAATGTCTCTGAAGAAGTCAGCTCTAAATAAGTAGCCTCATTGCCGCAAACAAGGAATACCCTGACTGGGTGTACTCCAGCAGTTGAGGTTCACTGGATGAACTGTGTTACAGAACTTACCCAAACCAAGCAATGACAGGCATTAACTACCAACTAGCTTTTCTTAATCATCATCACAGTAATCTGAAAAAGTGGAGAGGGAAACATCTCAGGCTCTTCTGTTTCTGAACCCAAATTAGCATGAACGTCACCAACACTTGTCAAGAAACGTGCTCTCACCAGCGCTCCATATTCAGGCTACTGTATGGTGTAAACATTTAACGTGATGGAATATGTCTGCTGGTTGCAGACTGAGTTTGATATTTTTGATTAATTCACCATAGCCATGTGAGGGGAGCGTGTGCTTCAGACAAATTCCACTGTTGTTGTTATTGCTCTGCGCTGTTGCAGAGGCAACACTTCTAATTAAAGACTATCTCCACATTCGGCTTGGCAGCCAAAATAAACTTCTAGGAGTTGCATGCTGG
The DNA here is from genome assembly GCA_034782735.1 of Sagittarius serpentarius. Classification (NCBI taxonomy): domain Eukaryota; kingdom Metazoa; phylum Chordata; class Aves; order Accipitriformes; family Sagittariidae; genus Sagittarius; species Sagittarius serpentarius. The sequence continues at coordinate 18,503,159 of JAVKLA010000040.1, forward strand.
ATAGCTTTTATCTGCACTGTGGTGGTGGGCTGGCTTTCCAGCAAGTACAATTACAAACGCACATGGAGATGAAAGGCATAAACGTTTTAGTGGGGTGGTGTTCAGTTACCGTCTCTCAGCATCGCATTGGAAAGCCCCATCCAGTGAGATTTCTTTTACACGTGACTCTCCAGTAATATTGAGAGAGAAAAGGTTTCACCTTGAGGAAAGTTTGAGAGCTGAGGTGTGTTAGAGCACGAGGAAAAGGAGGATATTGTGGAGAAGCTGTGGAGGCGTGACGTACAGGGGTCTCATGTATGTATCTTTGGGGTCTGTGTCCCAAAGCAATAGACCAGCTTGCTTCAGGACATCTCATCTCAGCTTGACCAAAATGATACCCAACAGAGGCATGAAGGATGCCCATATTGCTGGCCATGGCGCACGCTGCCCGTTTTCAGCCGAAGGTGGTTTCCATACCATGACTTGCAGGGGACAGCTGCATTTGGAATGGGTTTTCAGGAGTGCCTCAGAGGGAGCTACAAATGTGGCACTGAAACCAAGTACCAGAGTTCAACCTCTACACCTGCCTCGATTTTTGCTAGCCCATTGAGTTAGGCACCAAGGGAAACACAAGCTTTTGCCGGGTGGAAAAATCTTGCATAGCAGGAGAGGAAAATGTAGCTTTGGATGATGAAAACGAAGACCAACGCGGTTCCTGGCCCTCCTGACTTCCTGTCAGAAGAAACAAAATCCCCGAGCAGCTCAGCATAGATTGAAATGTGCTCCTCATGCTGGTTTATGTAGGGCTTCGTTATTTCTCTGTCACCAGAACCGATTGCAGTGACACCTCTGGAGCTGGGCAGACCTCACCCCGTGCTGAATTCCTTTCCGCTGAGGCCTGCCAACAGCCCACCCCGCACTCCAGATGTTGCTGCTCTCTGAGAAATGAGAGCTTAACAAACCAGGCTCACCCTTCCTCCTGGGGTGAACCCAAAGACAGTCAGATATGGAAAATTGCTGCTCAGTACCATGAACAATGTACTTGGTCAAAGAGCAGTGCCAGCACTTTGTCTTAATAGAAGAGAAAGCCGAGACGCACAGTGCAAAAATCTGAGCTGGCAGCAGCCAGCGACTTTAACATACATAGAAAACTATCCATGAAAGAGCACACTTAAACCAAGAGAAAAAGCCTGGAGGTATATTTAGACAAACTGGAAAAGAGCAAGAATAGGGGAAAAAAAAAGGAGTTTCTGTGTGACTTTAATAGGTTACATTTTTCCCAGTCTGTATTTCACTTGAGTTTGTTTTATTGGCTTATCATGAGCACATGTACCACAAAAACACACACGTGCACAGGACTGCAAAAAAAAAAATCTCTTGTTTTGCACACACAGGACCCAGTTTTACCAGAAGTGTTGGAGCTCTGCTCCTATATGCTTTTCGCCATCACTGAGGATTTGGGCAGAGGTGGGTGTTGGACAGACCCTGGATATTTATGTGTACAACCTTGTGTGCTCACAACGTTGCTGCTTTTGCCGAGGTAAGCGGCTCTACTGCTGGCTCGTTGTCTTCTCTGCTTTTTTTTCCTGGCCTCCTCCTCCCACCCTTCACAAATCAAGACTTTCTCCCTTACGACAGCCTGAAGAGTCAAGAAACACCATGTCCCCCCTTTGCTGGGGTAGGGTGACTCAGGACTGATGTAGTAACTTACCGAAAATCATACTGGGAAAGTGTGTCTAAGCCAAGACGTGCACCCGGGATCTCACATCCTGCTCTTGCACAACCATCCCCCCGACATGCTGAGCCCTCTCCCCACTGGGCTCCGCTCTGCCCAGTCCCATTCCAGGTCCCAGCAGAGCTCGAAGCACTAAAATGCCTCTCTCGGCCAGGCTCGCAAGTGCTCTTGGCACCCTTTGTCATAAGGAAGTCATCTGACGTTGAAATAAATGGACTCCTCATTACTGGGATGGTGACCAAGATAGGAAAGAAGTGTAGGGGACATCGGTCCGGATCCAGGCATTGTGTCCTTGGGTGCGATACCCTGCAGACACGGAGTGACAACATTGGTCCATGAAGAGTCTCATCAGCTACCAGGGCTCAATTTTCAGTGAGCTGCTGCTCAGTGGAAGGCACTGGAATCTGGCCCGGAATAACCTTCCTCCCTCCAGTTTCTTCCTCCCTGAAGCTGCAGGAGCCTTTCTGCACCCCCATTCTTCATGGTCAAGCCCAGGCCCTGGGAGACCAGTGCTGTGCGCATCCCGAGCTCAGCACCAGCCCATAAATCTCTCTGCTGGATCCAGGCAGTGAAATGTGAACAAAGGAAACCACCATGTGGTGGGGAGGTAGGGTGGGGAATCGCTCTGGCACCCTTCTTGCTCAGAAAGAAGTGAGAAAACATGGCTTTGTGTTGCTGTTGTTGTAGCTGTTGTTTTATGGTTTCTACAGATGCTTCCAATAAAAGAATTGTGAAACTATTCCCATCGGTGGCCTGTCCTCTACCCGCAATAGTGACGCAGAAGATTGCTGGATTTCCATCAGCAGAACAATTTGTGTGTGGACTCTACTGCTACAAATTTAAGAAAGTTCTCCATCCGCTGCTTGCCAAAGAAACAGGTGAATTTCTTTTTTTTTTTTCTTCTTGGAGATTGGCAAGAGATGACGGTAATCAAGTGCAACTCAAATGCTTGTGTCTTGATACTTCCGTTAATATGACTTTCGTTCCTGGTCTATGATTTCTTGATTATTTTTAAGTGCTCTGGGACTTAAACCATGGTCTCTGTACTAATATTTGTAGCTTCCTGGTGTGCTCCAGGAAAATGGGTGAGACCATGGCAGACCAGTCATTGGAGCAGGTGTTGAGCATGGATGTTGAGGTGTTGCACCGTTGATGAACCCTTTCTTAGGAATGAAACAACAGTGCCGTGGTTTAAAGACAGGTGTTTGTCTGGAGTGAAGATCACATTATCATTTAAGAAGAAAGTTCTCAAGTGAAATGGATAAACAGTTAGCAAACGCTGGATGATACATTCAATCAATAAAATGCCATTCCTGGACACGGCTCTCAGGGAACCCGTCCTGTATTTGCTGATTTCAAATAGGGTTTGGGCTTGTAAAACCAACATTTGGGCATGCAATAGCTTTTCTGAGAAACACGGCATTTTTCCCAGTGTTTTCTGTTCTAAATGCACCCATTTTATAAGTGAAATGATGTTTTCCTTCTCTGTTCCCCCACCCATGCTTGGGTCTGAAGCTCCTAGCCCTCAGCCACACTTCTGCAGGCTTCTTTAATGAGGTTGCAGAGATGTTGCCGGTATGGCAATGGCTTGGGTGGTGTGGAGCTCTGGAAGAGCATGAGCAGCAAGCGCCGTGTCTGCAAAAGAGGGAAAACAGCCTGGAAACAGCTCAGCTCTGGCTCTGGGGCTGGACTGCCACACACAGAGCCAGAAATGAGACCTGACCTCTGCTTGCCGAGATGGAAGCAAACATACGGTTCTTTGGGTTTGTCCCTGTTGGTGAGCGCGCATGTGGTCTCTTACCACGGCTCAGCAGACACGTGGCATCTTGCTCAGCTGTTTGAAGGTCTGAGTCCTAAAATATTAGAAAAGGGTATAAATAATTAAAAGAAAAGAAAACAAAACAACAAAAAAAAAAGGAAGAAGAAAGCACAGTGATTGCAGTAGGATCTGAGAGGCTCATGCTGGAGTGGACAGGCATGACAAGGGCACATTTAGCAACTGGCTGTTCTTTACATCACAGGGCAGAAATATGAAAAATATGAAATATGTAGCAGGGCTGGATAAAAAGGAAAATGTAATAAGAGTAGGACAAAGAATGCCACATGCTCCAACCGCATCTGAACTTGGCAGCAGCAGACCAGGGAAGCCCATGTAAATCCTAGAAGCATGTTAAAGGCATTTTCACCCCACAAAGACTGACATGCATGAAAAGTATCTTTTCAACAATGTCAATCAAGAGCCTGGAGAAATAATTTACTAATATACTGCCTAGCAGGCCAACATGGCTGACTGGAACAATGTTCACATCTTGAAATGGGAATTAATTTGGAGGTTTGTAATGGGGGCAAAGAAGTGCGAAGACATAAAGGCTGTGTGAACAAGCTTGCGTGTCATTGCTGAATTTAAATATGGTTAGCAAAGAGAGAGATTTCATCAAGGGGCTCAAGGAAAACATGACAGCAGAAGGAAAGCACATGAAAATGAAGCACAAACAATAAAATGTAAACCCAGACCAAGGGGTGCTGTGGAGAAAGCCATAATGGAAAATGGTCTGGGTATTGTCTAAGTCACGTGCAAAGGAAATTATTATCCAGGCAAGAAACCCAGTGCTGGTGTGTGCAGTGGGAACCAGCTCAGTGCACCAGCAGGAGCAGGGTAAGACTGAACGCAGCAGAGCAGAGCCACGGTGGCCCGGACCCCTGGGCCTGCCCTTGCTCACAGCAGTGCCCAGGCTGAGCGAGCCGCCTTCTCAGCGAGGTTTATTAGCTGAGCCCTGGCTTCTGGAGGCAGCATGGTCATCGGGTGGATGTCTCCTTGGCCTGTCCTTCGTGTATTGTAGGCATGCCAAGATCTGCAAAGACTTAGCTACACTGGTATTTTTTTCCCTTAAAAAAATATGCTAATTTATTGAATTTATTTTATATATATTTTATATATTTTATTTATTTATTTTGCATAAAAGGGGATATGGTGAAAAGTTAGCATGTTAATTTATTCATATTTAATTTGGCATTGCAGCAGGAAGTACTACAATATCTTCCTGAAAAAAGGTATTGTAAGACTCATGGACAGGGCAAGGGATTTTCATCTTTTTTCCCACGTAGGTCCCTGTCAGCTTCTGCAGGTTGGAAAACTTTGGCTTAGAAATAGTTTACGGAGCCACTTCCCCCAAAAGTCTGTGCCGTATAACTTGATAACAGCTAATGTGTGGTCAGGTCTAGGAAGGAGGTAAATGCTGCAGGCAGGATAAGTGGGAACTGTCTTGTAGATGCAGGACAGAAACACAGAGGAAGCCTTGCTCCGTCTTTATGCTCACTCTTTTTTCTTATGGTGGAGTTCTGATAACCCTTAATGTAAGGTATAATTTACCTGCTCCTGCTGCCCAGCCTGGGGATGAATGAACCACATGGGAACACCACTGATTCCTGCCATGTGTCAGCCAAGCTGGTGGGGGTTTGCTAAAACTCCAGGGAGAGGGCCATGGCCCTAATGGCAGGCTTCCAGAGTGAGGGAGAGCATGTCTTGCGCTGGTGTGGCCTCCTCCGTCAACTTCAATAGATGTTGGATTGAACCCGAGCAGGGTAAGGGACTGGCAAGTCCATAATGACCCCAACCCAACCCATGAGCAGTGCTCTCCAGTCTTGCTCCTGCCAAAATGGAGGTAAGAAGTCAAGCTGAGCCTGCTGAAGAGCAAAGGATGGTGCCGCCCACACCCATTACTTGCTCATGCTTGATGCCTGTGGGCCAGGGAAAACTGGAGACTTGCAGCAAAATGGGGGGGTGTGTGTGTGTGTGCAGGCCTGGCTCTGTAACAGCTGATTCCGCCACTGGCTTTAGGAAAGATCCTACACCTCTCTGTGGCTAATTTCCTCCTACGCTTTCTTAAAATTGTCTTAAAATCGCCTCTTAAAATTGTCACAGCTTTGAAGGAGGAACCGTGCTGTGCACCATACCAGTGCCCAACATGAAATCTATTGGGACAGCTGCTCTTCCAACCACCCACCAAATGGCTGAATTCCCCAGCAAAGACAAAGACTTATTTATACTCGTCCCTCTTAAAGTACATATATTTTAGTCCTGGAGGATTTACTGGCAATAAAGTTTTCTTCGGAGATTCCTAAATCACGAGGTACTTAGGCTCTCCAGACCATGATGCCCATAGACAATATTTGCACTGTAGCCTGACACATCTTTCTGCTTTAGAATAACAGAAAAACATGCAGCCGGGACCTGCTAGGCTGCGAGGACTTTAAATCACCTGTTTTTTTTCCAGTGGGGCAGGTGCAGCGCAGATTATCTGAAAACTATTTTATTACTTAACAACATGGGCTTTAATGCAGTTAGAGATGCCTTTATTCATTCTTACACTCCTGAGTATTTTTGTGTAAACGTTTTTCATCTGTGGCAAGCCAGTTTGTTTGTTGTGTTTTGTCATGTCAGAGCAGACTGTGATTAGACACTGAGATGAGACTACTAAATATTTTCAGATGTTTTCTATTTCCTCAGTGAAGAGCTGGATTTGAACCAAAGCTCTGAGGTGAAAGGGTGATGCGTAATATATTGAGACATCTGAAATAAAATAATGTAATGTTTTTAATATTTAAGAAGAAAAAGGCAGCAGTAAAACATTGTGGAAGGAGGAAAACATGAGTACCTATATATTTTAATTTTAAATGCATGCAGATGTTGAATTTTAATCAGAGCATGTCAGAATCTAACTGTAACAAAGGCAAAAATGTGAGATCTGTTTTCTTGAATTGCTTCCATATTTTGTGCTCCAGATTTTTATTACATATAGCACTGCATCATCATATATTTATGTAAAATGCCAGCATCCATTGACTTGGTGTATGCCTGATGGTTAGCATATAAAATACTTTACAGTGAAAAGTATATTCTTTCTCTCGATATGTACAGTATATACTATATTATACACGCCTGTGCCTTCTTGCACAGTGGCAGAGGTCATTTTTCACTGCTTGGTATGTCTGGTGTTTCTTTGGGACCCTTCTACCTCTTTTCTCAGCTGCAGAGGACTTTGGCCTGCGTTTCAGCTCATGAGAAGCGAGTCTGAGGGCAAGGGGGAGGCACGATGGGCTGTGCCTTTAAAGGGGGTGATAAATGCTGGGCTTGGATAGCTGGCACAGATGGAAGATGTAGAAGCCAGGCATCATTTGTCCCTTCTGGTACTGTGTTAGCAGCAGAGGGTTGTCAGAGGGTCCTGCTGCCACCCATCCCGCTCTGGTGGGAGCCACAGAGCAGCAAAAGGTGGGACTGGAGGTGTCCTGGAAGCCCCCTGCTCTGCCCCAGCCTGTGTCACCCTGCCAGACACCAGAGGGGCAAATACTGTGGCTCACTGGGGACGCGGGTGCATGATGCTGCCTCCGCTCCGGGGCTGGGCATCCCTGGTCCCAGACACCAGTGTTTCCATGCCCCTGCATTTGCTCTGAGCATGCACTCATGCTGTAAAATGCAGAGCCACATGTTGCTGCCCTGCTGGGGAGGCTGCCTTTTGCAGAGCTAGGGAAGGCTAGGGTCAGTTTTAAGGAAGAAAGACAAAAAATGCAGGAGACTGCAGACAACAAGGAACTGCCTTCGGTAGCATTACGGCGCAGGGGATCGGATGTGCTGCAGGTACGCTCCATTCTGGCAGCAGGCAAGCCAGTGGCATCTTAGGAAATAATTGCATTGGTAACCGCCAAAGGCAGGGGTTCCTCAGTGGGGCTACCTGAGCTGGCAGCCAGGTAGCCCTGGCTCCAGCACAGGGCCAAGAATAGGTGCAGCAAAGCTGTCCTGGGAACCTCTGGTCTCAAGGGACGGGTCAGCCCCTTGCATCCATCCAGAAAGGTGGGCACTGGTCTGCGCGTGGGCCAGGGCAGCTTGGCCCAGGCTGATGCTGTTGTCCAAAACTGCTCTTCTGTTCAGGATGCTCAGCAGTTCTCTGGGGGGGTCTGCACTGGGGCTGCTTCCTTTTTTGGTTTCTTTTCTGGATGGCTTTTCTTCAATGAATAGATTTTTTTTTTTTTTTTTTAAAGCCCTTCTCACGCCTTCAGCTCCTGGAGTGAAACACGTGACTGCTCTTTGCTGATGTTTTTCCTAAAACAGTGATGTTTGTGGAGCATCTCTCGAAAGCTGTAGCCCTTGCCGGTCTTGGCTGCCAGCTGCTCTGTCCAGGGAGCCTCTGATGCCGGGGCTGAGGTCCAGCGGCACAGCCGGAGCTGGGAGAGGGGAAGGGCAGCTCCATGTCATGCCCGTGCTCTGGGTTTTGGCAGGGGGCTCTGTAAGTTTGGGCTAGTGCAGAGATATGCCTGAAGCTAAAAGCTGATTGGAATAAATTGACTTGCCTTTATTTCACCTGGCTTATTTAACTGACCCTCTGTGAACACTCTTCCAGGGTCATACACCTTTTCTTCTCCTATCTGTGGATATTCCCATTGGGTTGGAAGCTCCCCCGGTTCAGCTGTGCTTGGTCATTTCCCTCATTCCCTGACCATCTGTTGGAGGCAGCACACTTAATGGGAGATGTCTTCAAAAAGCTATTTCAGGTTTTCCGTGACAGGTGAGATGTACAAGATGCAAGGTGGGATGTCCCTGTGGAGGTTTTGCATCACACAGTGTTCACACAGAGGAGTTATTTCCATCAAAGTCCTCACCCTTACTGATTTACCTGTGGGGAAATGGCAGATATCATTTTCAGGTTGGATGTTTTTCCTTCTGCGTCCCACTCCATCTCTTAATGTGTCCTTTTTGTTCCTGGGGTTTCCTGACCCCTCTTACAGCATCATGAGCTCAATTCATGAGTGTTTTACTCGCTTTAACAGATGCTGTTAGGATGACAGATGTGTTGTGTTTCTGATGCTTTATTAGGAACTGTTGATATTATTAGGGATCCAGGACAAACAGAAGGACTAGTCCAAAAGCCAGATTCATAAAAACCTCTATGTGCCTAAGTCCTAAAACCGCGTGAGTTGTTGGGAGCTTATGTGCTTGAAATGAACACCCTTGTGCCTTTGGCTTTCTTGCAAGGTAGGCTGATCCTCTGTTGCCTCATGGGTGTTTGTGCTATTTCCCCATGCAAAGCAGGCAGAGACAGTGTGACAGCCCTGAAAAGATGGCCCAATTACAGGACTCGTCACTGGCAGCATGAGCTCTGAGTTTGTGCAAGACCTAGGC
>JAVKLA010000040.1:18512235-18539823 GCA_034782735.1 Sagittarius serpentarius
TTCCCATTCCCCTTCCCTTCCCCTTTCCCCTTCCCCTTCCCGTCCCCTTTCCCCTGACCCTTCCCCCTCCCCTTCCCCTTCCCTCCTTCCCTCCTTCCCCTTCCCCCTGGCCCGCATAATTGCCCAAGCTGCTTGACCCTAAACCTGACTTTGACTTGGTGGTATCTACATGTCCTGCGGAACACAGCAGTGGTTTTCTTGTGAGACAGATACCAAGGTTGAAGCTGACCATGAACAGTAGATGAACTGGGCAGACCCAGGCCTGTCTCTGCTCCAGGGACTGGTATACATCCGACACCGCCAGAACTTTGGATAAAACACCTGAGCAGTGACGAAAGCCAGGACCAGAACCTGGCTCCTGTTTCTGGCACCCCAAAAATATGCTCAGGGCTGGATTGCAGAGCTGGGTGCTTGGTGCTCTAGTTCCTGCTGGGGGAAGGGTCTAGGATTGCCTGACACGAGTCGGTGTCTTCTTGTCAAACTGTGTCTCATCTGATGCCGCGGCTCTCTCCCATGAAAACAAAGCAGGTCCCAGGCCCCCAAGCGATGCCAGCATGGACACTGGTGGTCGTACCTCCCGCAGGAGCATCTAAGTGTCCATGCTGTTTTGCAAAAGGGATCCTCATCCTCATGTCTCTCTATTTTTGCTGAGCTCCTGAAGTTGCTGGGATTGCTTTTAAAGGCCTCAGCAGGGGGGTAATTGCCATCCCTGTGCTGAGGGACCAGTGATGTTGAGGCATTGCCAGATGGGGAGCAGCACGTTAGGCAGGACAGGGCTCTTGCATCGGGGATGAACCCCTAGTGAGGATGCTGGTGGACCTTGACTGTTCAGAAAGGCTTGTTACAGGGTCAACGCTGTTTTCTCTAACTTCTCCACAATCTTCTAAGACTTTTGGAGCTGCAAACAATCTGTTTGGCTCTGACCCCATGATCATTGCTCGTACAAAACTCTCACTGACACCAATAATTTTCCAGCCCTTCATTCCCAGTGACAGCAGCAGTTTTGTCTGGGCAAGAACTTTGCCATGAGGGCACGTATGTTTTTCAGGGTTTTCTCAGGTAAAGGTTTTATTTTCGTAATTCTTTCCCCCTGGTAGGTGCTGAGCTGTCAGAATCACAGCCATGCAGAATTCCAGCTTAGTTAAAACAATATCCTAAAGGTTGCAAAGCTGTGCTGCTTGCCAAGAGTGAAAATTGAATGTTCCACTCTCCCCACTTGACTGTATTTAGTTCAGGATCCTAATGAAATCTCCCTTTGTGTAATTTTGTGTCTACAGGGCAACTGTGAGAGAGGACTTCCTAATTCTGTCAGGATGCTGGCAGCCCTTATGCTGGGACAGTGTGTCCTCTAGGCCTCCGCTGCGTAGCCATGTAGACAGCACTAGATTGTGCTCCGTGTGCTGTCGGGGAGACCCCATAGCATTATTCTTTTTTTTTTCCTTTTTCTCTCTTTCTCCTTTTTTTTTCTCCTTCATGAAAGAAACCTGTGTGTATTGCAGCAGGTTAATTCCTGGTTGTTTTCCCTGCAGATATTTGATAATAACTTTGCCTGGCGATGGTGGGTTTTATTGTACCACTGTTTAACTTGAAGAGTACTTTGAAGGGTCATTTGGGGTGAAATTCCCCGTCCTTTTGTGCAGTGTCCAAATGAAGAAGCACGGGATGGTGAAATGCACCATTAAAATGCAGGAAATCTTCCCCATGCTACTCAACTGTAGGACCAAGCCATGGATGACCACGGGGTGAAATAACGTTGGTCCTCTATTGCCATATTATTGAATATTGTATTTGAAGCCTGTGTGGAGCTCCTAAAGGGCAGGAGGCCTGTGGCAATGGAGATTGCTCATATACATAAAAGCATGGGTCAACTCCTAAAAAAAAGCTTATGCTGGCGGGGAAGGTCAGTCCCCTTAAATGAAATATCATATTCCTTTGTGTACAAAACCTTCAGAGGTGCTTTTTGCAGCTTGAAGCTTTGTCCCTTATGACCACAGTGGATTTAACATAGCTGTGGGCTACCCTACCTGGGCCTAAATTTATGAATGGCTGTACTTAAAGGGCTGGTTTTGGCAGCCAGTCAAGCTTCATCCCAAGCTCCATCGTGTCTTGGGTCAGACCGCTGCCCCATCATGCAGCATGCTGGTGCCTTTCCCCGCCCTCCTCTGTGCATGGCTGAGGATTTGAGGATTTGCCTTCTTCCCCCAACATCGGCGTTACCATCACCACAAACCGGTGTGCCACAAAGTATATAGAGCAACTTAAAAAAATCTTATCTCTGGGATTCTGCTGAGGTTTCTCAGTACGATGATAAGGCTGTGCTGGGAGGAGAGCTGCCACGTGGGAATGTCCCAGAGAAACACCAGCTTCCCAGGGTAAAAACCCTGGAAATCCATAGAGAAAAAGGCCATGCAAGAGCTGTTATTGCACTTGTATTTGAGCAGAAGCGCAGGGCTGGGCAGCCTGCTGTTCATCAGCCTTCTGGATATTCATCTCAGTCCCCAGCTGGCAGTAAATGCATTGTCAGATATCCCTCTAAAGTTGTGTAAGTTATTGCTTTCTTAGAGTGCTTTTATACCTGAGTGTATTTTTCTTCCTGTTCCAGCATCTTACAAAACTCTCTTTGGAGACGCTCGGCATTGCTAAATACAGTTTTGCAAAATTCCAGGACACGTCTTCACTTGGCACATGAAAATTAGTTAACAGACTGTCATGAGACCTTTCTTTGCTCTCCCACTGTTCTCACTCCCATGACACCTGACGTATAGCACACGGGTTTGCGAATGGCCTCGGGTTTGCTCTGTGACTCACCATTAATCAGGATGAGAAATAGCCTTCCCAGTTCATAAATTCAAGGTAAACTCAATTTCCCACATATTCTGTCAAACGGACATCAGCAGGCTGTTTATATTAATTCATGCCCTCTTAAACATTGTGTTACGGGAGGCGAGAAGCGGTGGCGGGGGGCTCCGGCATATTGACAAACACGTTTGCACCTTCAGTTGCAGACCTGTTCTCCCTCTGCAGTCTCCGAGATGCATATGTAGCCCTCAAGCACAGTACAGATTGTTCAGTTGTCGAAACCACAAGCTAAATATTTGAGCTTCCAGCACATTAAGTAAACATGTCCTATCTGCACCCCAGCTGCAAGGAGAGATGCTGAATTTGGAAATGAGCTCGCTCCGTTAAAAATTCATAAATATCCAGGGTAAGCCATGATCACTTAACAGGGGATTGCTGTAAATAGCTGTAGCTGTTGAGCAGTGGTATGAAATTAAATCATAGGGAACAATAGTGATTTAAGTGGTATTTCTGGCTTTTTATGGGGAAGGGAGGGGAGCAGAGTGAGTGTTTCACAGTACAAATCACAAAGATGGCTAGCTCTCCCTCAGTACTGCCAGCGCCTTGAAAAAATCACAGAAGCTGAGCTGTTCTCCCCCAGAAGTTCAATGCATCGATGAAAAAACTCAAGGCAAAACTAGAGTTAAAGAAACGTTGATAGAGGAAGAGGGAGTCAGGAGAAATGAGTAACTGGATATTCTGCAGTGTAGTTGTTCTTCATTAGATTATTATCATAGACGATTGATTAAAACTCAGGATGGACAGCCTCGTGGAAACAAGGTGGTGAAAAAAACAGGTGTTTTCCTCTGCAGCAGCGGAGTACAGCACCAGATTTTATGGGATCCTTCCTTACAGCTATCTCACCTCTGCTTTGTTGGCATGCCAATCACCGAGATCTTAAATTTCCCACCCGCCACTTTCCAGGTGGAGCTTTGGCTGGATTACTTTCAACATTTCTCCAAGTGCCTGGGGCATTACCAAGTTACTCCCCAGGGACTGTGTCCAGCCTTCATGGAAAATGCATGGTGCCTTTCCGCCGGCAGACGGGGAGGTCAGATGCTCTGGCTGTGATCAGCACCCATCGCACCACACATCTCGCGCCTTGCCGAGGTGCACATAGGCCTTTCTCTTTGCTGACCAGCCAAGTGTTGCTCCCCACTCCTCTCGGGATAAATGCCCTTTAGGGTTTCTTTTAGAAGACATTATTGTTAGGAATGAAGTGTTAAAAAAGAAAAAAGTAAGGAGATAAATTCTGCACTCTGCCACGCTTGGTGAGATTGCTCCATTGTTCGCAGCATTTCTATACGTAAGTGGCTGTGTATATCACGTATACCTGAGCAACTCCTATTTACTCTACTCTTACTCTATTCAACTCACAAACACGAATGGGCTAGATCATAAGATCTGTCTGATATGCACTCAGTGGAAGGCTGGGAAGTTATTCACCAAAATTTTTTGAAACACAGAAGACTGCTCTCCATGTATCCCTCTGCACTTAGTGGGGACTGAGGAGTCTCCTTGGTTGTGATGCAGAGCTGGGACCTAATTCAGTTGTTGTGAGTTGTCCCTTAAGCCGCTGCTGTGGTCCTTTGATCCCCACGACCTGCAGCCCAGAGGCTGCCACTGCTTTGAGACCCATGGGAGCATGAAGGATGAGGACTCCAGGTTTGGAGGTGTGGGATTTCCCTCCCATTGGCCATAAAATGAAGCTTCTAGAAAAAGCACCTCTGCATACAGCAACCCCGGAAGAAGAAGCCAGCAGGAGCCCTGCAGGCAGCTCCCAAACTGCCTCTCAGACTCCAGAAAACTGAGAGAGGAAACAGTTAGTGCAGTAATTGCAACAATCCACATTACCCTTCCCAGTGAGCTCTAGCACAAAACAACTCAGCTGAGCTCCAGGGCAGAAAATGCGCATGCACGCGGAGGTGTTTAACCCCTCAGCACTGGAATAAAGGAATTAATTTATGTATTAAGATGCTTTTCTTCATCATGCTGTGTTCTTGCAATGTCCGGTTGCTTTGCCTCTCATACAGAAGGATTTTACAGCATTAAGGGGAAAAGCATCGAGAAAAGCACATATTTGTAGGAAGACTTCTAAGCTAGCTATCTCCCTGGAGGGTAAAAAAGGGAGAATCTTTGTATGTGGGAACTCTTAAATTCATATTTATACGCATTTCCCCAGGGGCAGGATTTATTGTTAAATAACAATAGGGAAACAGCATGATTTCAGCAAAGACATTTGGGCTAGTGAATGTTGGACTGAACTCTGTTTCAGAGTTACTATTCAGAGTCACTATTCAGAGTCAGAGCTGCTTTCTAATTGCTTCAAAAGTACATCCTGAGTAGAAATGTCCCAACCCAGGCGCTGCTTCTCTGTGGCACCAGTGCAAATATGTCTTGCTTTACTGCAACCAAAGGGCTGCATGATGTAAGCCCCTGCAATTTTCATTTTAGTAATAAAAAAATCTGCTGTAGGAGGGAAATATAGGATCTGAGGGCTCAGATCCTTTCAAAATCTTGTGTAACGCTGTGCATTTGAAGAGATATTCTCCTTTCTGCTTTTCCTGGGGCTTGTCCACTGACCTGGTGTGGGGCAATGCTGGCTGATGCCCGTCTGCCGAAGCGTTGCTGGGTACCTCTGGGGATGGAGGCCTCCCTGCGGATCTCACCCCGCTGGCAATGGGGCACTGTGCCTGCCATAATTGCCCCTGTGGCGAGCTGACTTGCAGATGCACAAAGCCATCTGCCTTCACCACAGGGGGGGATATTTTATTAATGATGAGAAATCACCCTTGTCTCAGCAGCAGGCTTGTTTTAAGTGTCCTCTTCCAGCAGCTGCTTCTGCAAACGTGGCGGATGCCTCCTCTTCTATCTCTCCCTCCGCCTGCTCCCCAGGCTCTTTGCAGACCAGTGCTGAGGTCCCTGCAGGCTCCTGCCTGTTTCCCACAAAAGCAGGATTTGTACCCTTAATGCTCAGAGTTGCCCCACCTCCCCTCTGTAAGTGACATTTGTGTCACAGGCTGCGGCAAAGCCCTGCTGCAGCTCTGTGCACATCCCTGCTCTTGGATAATCCAGACTCTTTCTTTCCACTGGCAAAATATTTTCCAGGCAGCCTCAAAGCTTATTTAAAGAGTTAAATCCTCACGTAGCCCTAGTACCACTCTGCAAACAGCCAAGGATAAGGGACAGGGAAACCTGACTAGGCAGGTACCAATGTATCTCAAGCCCCATCCTTTCTGTGCTACCCAAGGGAAGACCTGCTCAAGGCACACTGATGTGGAGGTCTGTGCTGAGGAAATTTCCTTCCTACCCCCATGCAGAAGAGCTTTAGGGTCTCTGGGGTCATGGCAATGCTCTGACATCCATGAGCCCTCTTGGGTGAGCAGATAGAGACTTGCTCTGCTGGAAAAGCCCACAGGAAAATCAGCAAAGCCAGCAAAGAAACCCAAAGTAGGAGTTAGCAGTCACAGCTCTACTCTTTGCACGTCGCCCTTCGGTGGCTTCCCATTTGCAGCGTCCACCGACGGCCTCCCGTCCCTACTGCGGCTGCTCCGGCCGCCGCTCTGGTACATGCGGCAGCTTGCGCTGTTGTCCGAGTGCCAAAGGGAATGTCTAATAGGGTATTGTTTGCGTGTGTTCCTGAGATGGAAGTGATTAACATAAAATACGTAAAAGGATCATGTCAGGAATTCTCTCCAGATCTGCACTGTTAGCGAGCCACTCTGTTTCGCATTACAGAATTACAGTATGTTCTGTAACTGCTTGGTGTTGGACACAGATTTGGGTCTCTCTCTCCAGTGTTTACAAACACGGATGGGAGCTGAGCAAAAAATGCAGCCAACTGCACATGTATTTACGGACATCTCTTCGATCCACACACACACACACAAAGGTACTTAAGTTGACTGCATATCATGGCGCATACCAGTGGGTCCTTAAATAACCCTGCAGGACCAAGCTGCTCACCCACATTTCAGATGCAGGTGAATGACCTTTGAAAAGCTTGGCAACTTTTCTTGCTCTCAACCAACAGACATGCTCATCATCAAGAACCTGGAAGTGTTGTTCTTTGAGCTCATAATTAATTTGACACCTAAAATATGTGGAAAATAGCTGCACTGAGCTGGTGGGAAATTCAAACAGTCCCAGGCGTGGGAGCCAATCAAGCTGCTAAAACATAAGGTAATGCTCAGGCTTGGATCTCCAAAGCGTGATCTGTTTGTCAGCACGGTTACATTGATTCTTGCCTCGTGATCTTCTCACACAAAGAGGCCAGGGACATCTCCCTCTCTCTCCATGCTGTAGAAGTGAGTTTAGTGGAGAATCACTAAAATAAAGGAAGGGAAATAAAAAACCAGAAAGCAAAACCAAAGCCAAAACCCCCAAAAATTGCTATTGTGAATGTGTCAGAATAACTGTCTCGGGGCTAATTTTACCCTGGGTGTAACTTTACTGACGTCAATGTGAAAGGCCTGATTCACCCCTTCATTGCAGCAATTTTAAGCTGAGGCTTCTGGGAAAGTTGCAGCAACGCTAAAGCTCAGTTCAGTGTGAGACATCAGCCTGGTGCGTGACTCCACTGATGTCAGTGGACTCACATTGAGATTCATATTTCTCATGGGAGGCTCTGAGGAATGGCAACCAAAGTGCACAAAGCATGACCCTTGTTGGGTGGTCTACCTTTGCCCAGCTTGTGTCCGGACAGGCAGAGCAGCCCATTGCCTTGAAAGCACTAGCCAGACCCAGTACTGGGTGGACCTGAATAGGATCCTTATTTCTAGATGCAGGGGGCATTTTTGGAGCAAGGCCAGTGCTCCCATTCTCCTCTACCTTGACCAGACTGGCACCTTTTTGAAAGAAAGCCATGTTCTTCATTAGGAAATCTTGTCTTCCCTGAGATTTCATGTTTGTCTCTGCTCCTAGTTCTTCTCTTAATCCTGCAAGCTTAGTTTCCATTTTCAAGCTTCTTTTTGTCCCACTCCAACTTTCACATGGGACCTCCTCCTTTTCCACTTAGTTCTACCACTCCACAAAAATTCAGATGGCATCTCTCTGCTGCTAATTTTTTCTCTACTCTGAGATTGTCTCAGAGATCTCCTTGGCTGACCAACATGGCTAAAACAACGTGTCTTCAGGTTTCTTCTCATGTTTCGCTGTTTCTTTCTTTGTTGAATGCCAAGGATAACATAGCCAATGCTGCCTCCACTCTCGTCCATAACATGTGCATCATCTTTATCCTGGTCATCTCTGTGCCCTCTCATCCAGGACATGGTCAATTCTTGTAGACTTTCTGCAGAACATCTCTAATAGACACAGCGGGACTCCCACATTCACACAACTATATCTCTCATCCAGGATCTCATTTCATGTCTTGGCTTCTGCAGTATCCATTCCTCTGGTCTTCACATGCAGCCTTGCTTCAATGAAATCGTCTGGTATACTGCTGCAAAAGTAATTCTCCCAAACCCGTTGCTTGACCCTGTCTTGACTATGACCCTTATCTTAGCAGCCCTCCAAAAGCTCTTCTTTCTTCATCCCGGCAACAAGAAGAAGCAAAGACCGGGATCTAACACAGCCCCTTTTGGTATGACTCTTTTACAGTACTGGAGGTCAGATGGAAAGATAATGAGCCTCCTGGTGCAGCCCGATTCTCTTCTTTTTCACACTTGTGAAGAGCTCTCTGTAGCTTAAAAAAGTTATTTTCTAATTATCTTTAAACGTCTCCTTTTATGGTTGTGGCTGGTATTTTCCTACTGTTTACTTGTCTTCTTCTGTTGCCTCGAATGAACAAGTTCAGTCCTCTTGTTCAGCCTTTTTGTGGTGCCTAACACAACAGGCCCAATGACTGCACCTCCCAAGCGCTGTCATAACGCAAGCAGGCAACAGTAATAAAGTAAAAAATGTATTGATTTCCATGGAAAGGTTGGGAAGAAAAAAAATCTCTTGATCTGCAATAAGCTTAGCCAAATGCGAGGATGCTGGAAAGAATCCTGATTGCTCCTAAAGTCATAGCAAATCTCTCCCCTGCTTCCACAGTGATTTCATCCCTCTAAGTTAAAGGACTCTGCATCTCATTTACTTTCCCTCTTTTTATTTCTTTTATAATTGACTTTTTGAACTTGTGGCTGAGTCGGAGCCAAATCTGAGAATGACCTAATTCCAGCAGCACTTCTAGGATGAGAAGGCCTGGACCTTCCCAGTGCAGAGTCTCTCCACCAACTTTGACATGAAGTTCACATAGTTAAAGGGAGCCTGTGATTTGCCCAGACTAATATCCCTGTCCTTGGGAGCCTGGTACAGCTGGACAGGGGACTTCATTGCTGGTGTCCAAGAGAAGCAGCATTGCCCACCACTTCCCATGGCAATAGGTAAAATGTTTGCCTTAAGATGGGTAAATAACTGCATTTTTGAAAGTCTTCTTATTCAGCAACTAATCAAATACTTTCTTGGCCTTTTACTTTTGACTAAGGTAAACTGTAGGGGGACAGGGTTGTGGCTGGAGATTTCACTGCTGGCTTTTTGGTCTGGGAGGGAAGCAGGGGAGCCGTCTGTGCTTTTGCTTGTGTGGATTTCAGGGTCACCCAGATTTTAAAATAGTTAAGATAGGTGCTAAACCTTCAGAAATCCATCAACATGAATGGTTCTACCTTGGTGATCCATAATGGTTTCTTTGTTTTGGGAGTTTTAGCAACAATGGAAGTAAATGGATAAAGACACAGATTTTAGATGATCTAGAGTCCCAACATCCATTCACTTTGCAGAACTGTGGTCCATGGTCCCTGCAAGACTTATACAAAATAACATGGGCTGTAGAGCTGATATGTCGTATCTGGAGGCTGTGTACCAATTCGAAAAGCCAGCTGGGCTGAAAAGTACATGCTTGCTTGAAAAATCTTTCTTTATAAGAAATTGTTCTAACGTGTAGGAAAAAAACCCCACAGGTGAAACCCTGTAGCACACAGTGCATTTTTACATGCCATGTTCCTTTATTGCAGTGGAGATAAGCTAGTTTTCTGCTAGTGGAAAGCAGGTCTGCAGAGAATTAAGAAGCACTACCTCAAGACATGTCCCCTGTAAATCAGAAGAGAAGGAGATACCGTGATTCTGTTGAAAGGGAAGGGTCGGTTCCCTGAGCGGCACAGTCAGATCGTGGGAGTCAGTCATGACCATTTACAGCAGCTCCGGATGTGACCCCAAGCCATTTTGGCTCCTCTCTGAAATTAAGCACTTCCGATAAGTTGGAGGAAAGCTCGGGCTAGATTTTATCTAATGCTCAGATGCTGTGCAGGACATGAAGGATCTGATCCTCACCTGCTGGAAACGGGAGTAACGCCACTGACTCACACAGCTCCCACTTCTGGGAACGCGGCCCGAATTACTCATTTTAGTACACGACTGTTGGCAAAACACGGCATTTACCCCCAAATTGCGAGGGAACTTGCTACCACTCAGTGAGTTTCCAGCGCGGCGTACTTTGGCCCCATCACACGCTGCTAATCTCTTCAATGATTTATGTGCTCTTTTAAGTTTTAATTCTCCCTCTGTCATGAACCTTCCTCACTAGCAAGTTGACAGTTTAAATTAGTGTTTAGACATGGCTTTCATAATGTCAGCTTTTGTTTTGTCTCAGTCATCTGTTGGAATTCCTTCCATTGTATCTGAAGTGACTCATGACAATAAATGACTTCTTTCTTCTTTTGTTCTTAATCGGGGAAGAATGGAATGAACCATGCAATATTTGTAAAAGAGCAGTCTTAATTAGTCCTCAGCTGTAGCTAAAGATGCTTGTCTTGTCTCTTTAGCATATTAATGCAGGAAGCCATGCGTTCACGTGGGCAATTGCCATGTTCCTGAAAAGCCTTGTTACAAGCCAAATTCTCCAGCGTAAAGGTATTCCCCGGCCACTTCTGCGCTGAGCCCTGCCAAATGAGGAGCCTGTGCCCCGGGGCCATTGTGTGAGGCTGCTCAGGCCTGCGAGGAGAAAAACGGGCACATTTTAGAGTGACTCATCTCAAGGATTGGGTTTCTTTTTTGTCTTGTGCCTCTTAAAGGTATAAGCTCTCTGTGGGGAACGCTGGAGCCTCGCTTCGAGCCTCACTGCTGCTGCCTGTGCCATTTCCCCGCTACGAAGGTGGTGATATTCACTGATGATGGACCCCAAAATCTTTTCTGTTTGCACAGATTTTTTCTTTGCACTGTTTAGGTAGCTCAAACACCCAAGTGCTAATGAAAGGTTTGGGTGGGAGTGTGCGAGTCTTTTGAACAAAATTAAGAGTGACATCTTTTATGGACAAAATACGGTTTCGTGCAGAAATGCAAAAGGCTGTATCTTGCATTGCCAGAACAAAGTTTCTGAGGCCATGTCGTCTTTCATATGCTCCTGGAGCTAGTGAATGGCAACAGCTTTCTTCTTTTTCTTCTTCTTTTTTGTTTGTCATTGGGGAGAAGAAAATTGAATCTCTAAGAAAGTTTGGGAAAATTGCATTGCCAGCTCACCTCCCTGTTCACTGTGCACTTTCCTAGTCCGTGTAGGGCCATGCCCACAATGCCAAGTTATGCGGAAATCGTAAAAAGCCGCTAAATAAAGGTTTAGATTGAGAGCTGACTTTTTACTGATTGTGTTTTGAGGAAGGGCTACAACGTGGGTCTTGGAATGTATTTGGAGCCATCATTGAATTGCGGGCAGTAAGTCTTCTCCTTTCCCTGAGACCTTGCTTGCCTGGTGGTCTGGGAGTGTGGCTTGCACGCTTGTGTTACTGGAAAAGGGTTAGGCTCCCATTTACTGACGTGCTGCCCATCTGTCTGTCTTTCTCTCCAGTTTTATGCCTAGTTCTGACATAATGAAGCAGCCTGGATACACCCCATAGAGCCTGCTGAAGTGCTTCCTATTTTAGGTTGTTAAAGGAGATGCTGCCACAGAGCACAGCACAACTGCAGAGGGTCAGAGGAGGTGTTTAACAGTCAGCCCTCGACAGAGTGCCAAAAGAGGTCATTAGGAACCAATTTTCTCAAGATCCACGAGAACTTCCCAAGATCCTTCCTACAGAAGACAATTGTATTTTGCAGAATCTGACCCAAAGTGGGTGCTTCTTGGCAAAGGAAAAATGAAGCACAGATGAACAAGGCTGTGATGAGAACACTGGTAAGAGCCGGGCTCGAGATGCCGTTTGCTGTGCATAACAACAGCCTCACTGAACCTAGAAACATATGAATAACGCTATGACTTCTTCTGTGCCAGTACATGGTGCTCTTTATTTTAATAGTCTGTTTATATATACATACAGCTATTTTTCTTTTGCCCAGACCTTGTAACAGAACCAAATGTCTTAATAAACACAAGGAGAAAGCAAGCAGCTGGAGAAAGACATAAAAGTGTACAAAACCAACAAAATCCCAGGGAAATCAATGCAACTTTATTCAAAGTAGTTTCAAAAGTAAGTTGTGCCTCTGGAATTCGACTGAAATAAGTGCCATGCTGCTTTCCCTCTGTGCTCCGAAGCAATCCATGTTCCCTGTCAGTGCTGTGGTCTTGTATAGTCTCCAAAAATATTCATATAGTCAATGGTGAGCTGTCCTGGACTGTACTGTCACTAGGCGCATAACTACCATGGTCTTCTCTCCTGCACTGTCCCCCACCTATTGCTAATGAAGGTTCAGCAAAGCAGTATTAAGGAAGTCAAGATTCTCTGGGAGAGGTGGTATAGTTTACTGGCCTGATTGGTAAAACTGGGGAAAACAGACCATGTTTGGGACATGAGCTGTTCTGCAGGTGCAGCAAGGTTTTGGGCAAGTGCACAAACCAACCTTAGAAATCTGGGTTTTTGCAGGCGCAGATATTCTGTAAGCCTCAGAGCAGACTTTTCACACCAGCTCTTTATTTTTAATCTACAGAGATTGTCCGTTCTCTGTCCATCTAACGTCTCACAGTGAATTTCAAAGGAAATTGTAAACTTGCAATGACAAGGCCAGGGTGTGATGCTCCAGGATGGGTTCTTTCCCTGCAAGTGAGCTATCACGTCTTTATTGACTCCAAAGTACTTTCTACTTGCACAACCTTGCAAAACTCTCGCTTGTCAAAGGACCGAAGTTTACTAATACTGACTTTTTCTACAACGTTATCAAATGTGTTCTTAGCTTGTCATCAGCTGAGGTCAAGTTTTCCTTCCATCTGTGTTTATACCGGATTGGGACGAACAGGTCCTGACTACGATTGGAGCATCAGGGTGATTGTAGCACAGAGGTGGTGTATACTTCTGCTGGAAATGTTATCCAAAGAGCGTATCAGTTTGGCACAGTATTAATGTGGCTGGAGTCTTGCAGAAAGCCTAGTAGATTTGGATGCCTTTGAAATCTAGAGGAAGATGGGGCTGATCAAGTGTAGACTTTGAGCTCCTTCTGCAAAACCAGATAGTTTTGTAAGGGCCTCTTAACCGACACTTCATTACAGCTTTTCCATTGGCCTCAAAGTCAATGTTAACCTTGGCCCCGATGCAGAGAATATTGACTTTCAGGGTCAATAAATCTGAATATGGATCAAATTGGAAGTCATGTTCGCTTACTTTATAACTCCTTTCCAGTGCAATTACTCTTTACACAGTACAAGGACATTTTGCACATTTTTCTTCTTGGCCCTTTTGAGGTGCATTACTCTTCCACTAAAAGCCTGTGGTTTCCAAGACTCAGCTTTTTTCTCCAAAGTTTTCTGTCGCAGCCACTTTGATTTTTGTGTTAGTTATCTCCTTCCACAAAAGGTGAACATTTTTTTTTTTACATCGATTCGAGCTTGGATCCATGTAAAACGACTGCCTCCTTGTGTAACTGGTCGTATCGCCACCTCCTGCGTCCAGAATGGCACGCGGTTGTGTGGGATGCCAGAACCACAAAAGGTTTTCAGATGTCCAGGATAGCGAGCTGCGTTGCTGAACCACACGACCTATTATGCAGTCATTTTCTATGCTCGGTGGTAATAGGAAGACTTGCTAGTACTGTGCACTTTCCGTTTTGTTTATATCAGCCAATACCTACAGAATTTTAATGAGCGTATAGTGAGTTGCCTATATAAGTAGTACATGGCAGGGTGTGTACTGCTCCCATAATGAGGCATATATAACGCCTGGGGCTATGAAGGCAAGAAGCCAGAGGATGTTATTATTGCCATTATAAATTGTTTTCAAAATAAATAAGATACAGAATGTTTCACTTTGAAGAAAAAAAAGGAAGATTTGTGCTCTGAATACTGACAAGGGGTGGGGGTGGGAGCAGGAAAAAGGAGAAAGAAGGGTGGGTTGAGCTATAGCCTTTTGATTTGAGTCACTTCTGTCGAGCACATGTGAACTCAGCGTACACATGTTGCTGGGGCTGCAGCCAGGCCCAGATGTGTCCAGGATGTGAAGGAAGATTGGGGGCTACCTGCCACACCTCCCATGGTGTGAAGGTGACCAGGTTTGTCACTTTTGTGGTGAAGACAGAGAAAATCCTGTATCCTCTTTGCAAAATTCAGGTTGAAATAGCATCCCTTGAAAAGTAGAAGGGTTCTTGTTCCACAACTGTTCAGAGCAGTAAGAGACATCCAGCCAACCTGGTGGGATGTGCCGGTAATGAAAATAATTCATATCATATAAGTGCTTTGTCTCAGTTGCGAAGTCTTCGTGTTTGGCCTTTAGGACATGAATCCCAGATGCTGACTGCAGGTAATTATGGAAGGCTATCCAGTGCACAGGCTGCACTGTGGTTTTCAAGGTTGGCTCTACCAAAGGACAGGCAGACATCTCCACGGCTTGGCCTTTGTGGAGCAGCTTATTTGGAGAGCAAGGTTTGTCCCATGCTTCAGCTGACAAATGCTGGGAACAGCTCCCAGGCAAAAATGGGCGAAGGAAACAAATGCCAAAGGATGGTGTGATGTAGGCAGTAAAACTGCAGAGCAAGGTGCTGAGAACATCTTTCCTTTAGTTTGGCAGCCGGTCACAGCCGGTGGGAAGCAACATCCATGGAAGTGCAGTAACCCCATGGCCATCCTTAGGCAGAAGGTGATCTCCAAGTTCACGTGTGATTAACATGACATAAAATGTACTGAAAAGGGGAAGGAAACACCATGAGCCAACTCTGTTTTCTCTCGGCCCCTTGACTTCAGAGACAGAAGGAAGAGATTAAAATCATTAGCAATTGGAAAAGTCCAGTTTATTCTGTGCATTAGCACTGCTGGCATGCAAACACATCTTCAGAGAGCAGCTGTTGTCCTAGCACACTTCAATCCTTCCAGAAGTAGCATGAGAAGACCCAGTAGGTGCACTACACTTTCTATTGTGATCTCCCTGGTATTAATAAACTGGACCACTTTCCTGGGCAAGGGTTAGCCCAGTCCTTCTACAACGTTCACTTTCTGCTCCCTTAGCTCCTGCTGAATGTACTTGAGCGCCCTCAGATATTTACGGAGTCTGGTGTATGATGGGGTAGTATCCAAATAAAGCTGGCAGCAGAAGACACCAAAAAAAAGCCACTTTGGAAGCAGGATGAGAAGAAGGGAAATAAAAACAAACCAAACCAACCTGCTCTCAGCCCTTGACACCAGTGCTGACTCCCTCTTCCCTGTGATTTCTTGGCTGCTCTGAGACTTTAACCTAAAAAGGGAGAGGAGGAATCACCTTCACCCCTAGGGCTAACTTTAGAATCAGGGCAGCGGATGTCGAGTGGGAACATGACGGAGTGACTCGGATCAGTCCAAGAACCGCAGATGTGCACGTGCCTGTTTGTACGGCTCACTTTGTTATGACAGCCTTGGTTATATGACACAGACCTCACAGTGACTGGGAGATACCGGTAAATGTGGGCTGCTCTCCAGCCAGCTCCCAGCTGAGCAAGGAGTAGAGCTGTCGGAAACAGCCCTGGAGATCTTCCCATGAAGACCAAGTCTGGACAGAGAAGTGGGAGAGAGGAGCATTAATCAAGCCTGTTGCTCACTCAGCTCAGTGTGGAGGGAAGAGCATGAAATTCAACATCCCATTTCCAGTGTGTGGTTGAACTAGATGGCGTGAGCGTTGCCACTTGGAGCAAAAATGCACACATGGCACTGGTCTTGGAAAGCATTCTTCATTAATCACCTTGGTAACATCCATAGCTCATCAGCCCAGGACGTGATCTGTTAAAATGTGACATTCACCTTTTCCCTGAGCAAACCTGCCCCTTTTATACGTCTTTGCCTGGGGAAGGGGATCAGGAGCTTTGTTGAGCCATGGGCTAGTGTGGGTGTCACCAGCCTGGTGAAACTAGGGGGTGAGCAAGCACCACTGAAATGGGGATGGAGAGAAGCAGAAAGGCACAGAAGTTTGATCCAGCTCCCATTGGCAAAGGCTGGTAACGCAACGTCTGTTGATTCTACCAGAGGTTAGCACGCATCTCGCAGACAGAGCAGGCATTTGTAGTCACGTCATCAGTTTAGCAACCTCCAGGGTGGGAATCAACCTGCTTAACAGCTGGATGGTGCTTTAGCAGTTGGCTTGATCTGGAAAGGCAGTTAGGCCCTGTTCCTTCAGCCCACAAAGCTGAGTCAGCCATTTTGCTGAGGAACAGAGCCTTCAGTGAGGAGGCGTTTCATGAGCGCATAGTCCCACAGATGGAGTTTCAGCAGCCCTGACCCACCGACAAGTGTTATCCTTGTCCAAGAAGAGCTTTGCCTTTGTTGCTGGGATTTTATTAGTAGTTTGGGGGCTTTTTTAGGCAGTTATGACTGTTGCCAGGAGGCTCAGAGGCGTCCCAGCTCCTCACCTCGAGCCTGTCCCCAGGAAGATGGTATAACCTGACCAGGAGTGATCTGGAGTTTGGGAGCTGATTTCTGCCCTTGGTGCAGAGACGGGGCATACTAGCACTCAGCAAGGAGGTAAGTCAATGCTTGCTGGGAGGCTGAGGGTTTTAAAAGGTAAGAAGCTACTGAGGAAAAGTGGTAGGCAACAGGGGTATGATGATCAGAAACGGAGGCAGGAGGGAAGAGGGGGGGACCCTGCATGGTTCAGGTTCCTTTTTTTTTCCTTCCCAGTTTGGTTTGTGGTTTTGCATTTGCAGCTTGTAAAACTGTATGGAAGGAATGTGCAGCTGGGGGCTTTCGCCAAGTTAGTGTCGATTTGGGTTAAACCAGAGGTCCTGGAACAGAGCCTTGTTGGGAGAGTGGATGACTTGCATTAAGACCAGAGCTTTCATTATTATCCCTTCAGTTGTGGTCGTTCCTCGGGGACCTCGTCCCAGGAGCAGGGCCCGAATTGTCTTATACCAGGCGCATTGCAAACCAATAACCTGAAGGCAGGCCCTTCCCCTGCGGGCTGACAGCCCTCAAGATGCTCGGTGTCCTGCCATTGTCCTGCTCTGGCCTCCAGCAACGGCTGTCCCGTCCTGTCAGCAGCAGTCCACGTGCTTCTCAGCTGGACCCCACAAGCCCTTGGGATTTGCTGCATCCAGGATATTGACCGCATATTTTGTGAGGTGCCCAGCACGTCTTAGAAATGGTACAACGAAGACGCTTTTCCTCCCTGGTCCCTGGGGATGCTGCTTTTGGACCATCTCTGCTATGTGCTTACTGCAGTCCCTGAGTGATGTCAGCCTGACACAGAGTCCCGGCCAGCATCCAACACCAGCCAGTGCTCCTCTGCAATCCAGTTTGCATCCTTGGATACCACATTTTGTCTCCATACACAGACAAAGAGGCAATCTTCTTGCTTTCCTTCGTTCCCATGGTTAAACTGTTCACAAGGGCAGCCTGTTTTGTGCAGGGGGATGACTTGCAGTTGGGGATTTCTCTTGTTCTCTCTGTCCTTGCATGTTAAAAAAAATGAGCGTACATCAGTATACAGCTGCGCTTCCCCAGGCCACACAGAGTAGGTCATCTCCAGGACGGTGTTTGTTTGGCCATGTATCTCCTGGCTCTGTAGTCTGCATGTGAAAGGGATCTCAAGATCTCAAACATGGCTTGACTGTGCCTTCTGTCCACACTGCCAAGTGTACCCTAACCTCAGCTGGACTCACCTCTCTTTACCGAAGGCCACAAGGCAGGTATCAAGTCTAAGGTAACGTTCCTTCCTTTAGAGCTAGAGGGGAGACACTGGCACCTCTGAAATCCAACTCATTCCAGTCTTAAATGCATGTTTCATCTTGATGAGTTGTTCTCAGTCTTGCTGCCTCCCTTACCACTGCTCACAGAAGACACCTGCATGGCTTGCAAAGCCCATGCTTGCCCTTGGGTCCAGGTGGTGTGCATGAGGGAGCTGGGTTTGCACGGTATCTGTGCTTCATGTACGTTTGGTCTTGTGTGTAACCGATGAATTACGCTCCTCTTTGGGGCAGGACAACTCTGCCTTATTACCCTTGTCCATGCTTTGCCTACGGAGCTTAGCTGGACCTTTCTGGTGGGAGGGAACCAGCTCCCCCCGCAACACTGCAGATTTTTCCTCAGAAGTCAAAGCTGTTCTGACAGCTTGGCCCCCATCACTTGCTCCTCAAACACAACCCAAGTTTACAAACCACACAAGTCTTCATATGCCCATTATTTAGATTCCTGACTTAAACAAAGCAGTATGATTGCTATTACTGCAGGGAAGTAATTTATTCTTGTGGTTTATTTACAGGAGGCAACATGCAACCAACAAGTCTAATACCTCACCATTGTTCCTGTATCAGTCCTTGGGTTGGCAACAGTGAGCAACAGCAAACACATCATAAGAAACCACCTTTAATTATTCGTATGCTCTCTAGGGGAAATGAATATCTCTGACGAAGAGGAAATAAACAAAATATCTTTGAATTGTAAATCACGACTGCAATAGCTTTGTTCTTTGTTTCACCAGTTTTGTTTTATCTGAGATCATAATTTGTTTTCAGTGATGCACTAGATTAAATTAATTGAGGTTTAGAACAATATCCATTTCCTTTTGCAAGTGCTTTCACTGATGGCATGATCTTATCTGAGTTGTTACCCCTGCTGGCTCTGTTTTCCTGACCTCCCCTTAGCATCACATATTTTAGAGCTGTTTCTTTCTGTTCTCTCTCTTCTTTTTTTTTTTTTTAAATTTAAAAAGAGTTGTCTGTTGTTGAAAACATCCAAACCTTCTCCAGCTATTACTTCTTTCTTATAGATAACTGGTGAGGGTCCCATGATTAGTGGAGTGCAAAACAGCCTCTTTCCTGCTCCATGACCCTTGGTGGGTGCCAGACAGACCTTACAGGAGGAGGTAAGTCCAGCAGCACCTGGGCCAAGCACCCCAATAGAAGTCTTACTTTTGTGGAAGGAAGTCAGTGGCTTGAGACTAGTGTCCCCAGCTGAGTTTGCACCAAACTGGCATAGCCATGTGAAGAGATTTCAGTACAAACAAGTCTTTCTGCAGCTAAGAGGTGAGCCCTCCACACCGAGGTGTCAACCTTGCATAGCTTCGACCTGCTGCCCTGGGGAGACCATCGCCCCCCAACTCTTGAGGCTGGTATGTCCAGAGGATGTGAGACAGATGGAAAGTTTCGGAATGAGCTTTCAGGATCCCTATGGAAGATACATATCTTTGCACTGGAAATAAATAGATGGGCCAGCAAGGAACCCTTCATTTCTAGTGTCCTCTTCTTGTTCTGCGTTCTTGGTGGGAAACAGAAACTTGGTATCACGAGTCAAAACATCCTTAATGCAGCCATTTGGGACATGTGCCTTTTGGTTAGCAGCCATTTGATCTCTGTAGGGTCTGTTTGTGCTGGGCAGTATCTCCCTGAACAATACCTTGAACATGTTCTGTTCTGGAGACATAAAACCCTAGAAACCCATATTTTGACCAAAGAACTGAGATACAATTTGTTTCAAGACTCCGATTTCTGATGATGGAGGCCTGAAGGATGTTAAGGTATTGGCCTGGTGTACTAAGGGCTGACAGGAGCATGGTTCAGGCAGGTAGAAAAATGCTTTCTCCTCCTATGAAAGGTGGGAAGAGCAAAAAAATGGGTGAAATGGGCACCTGCTATCTGCAATATCACACCAGATTTTATTTCAGCCCCCCAGGGCAGTGAGCCCTGTGTCAAAGCCAGCTGTGTGCAGTTACCACCATCAGGGATGCTCACAGGCTTCTGTGATGCCAATTGCTCACAACAGCCTGGAGAGAAAAAGTAAAATTGATACCAACACGTTTTGCAGCCTCATTGGAAAAGGACATGGATGCTACTCTGGAGGAAGTGCTGAGATCCACTGCAGAGCAGAACTCCAAAACAGTTGCTTGTTGCTGTTTCCACGTGTAATTATTGCAGCCCTTTCCTCTACCCCATCTCTAGTACTGGTTATGGCTGGAGTCAGAGTTGCTGTACAGATGAGCCTTTGGTTTGACCAAGTGCTGTCAATACTGTATCCCTGTGGCATGGTCTTTTATGATTGCTCTTTCAGGACAAGACAGCACTGCACAAGCGGGAAGGGGCTGTAACCTGCCCCTAGGGTGTCATTTCTACTTGGAGATGACTATCCTGTAATTTGCCAACCTCCCAGACCTCACTGAAAATAGAAGATGATGGTAGGTGTGCAGTAGAGACCGACAAACCCCTTGGAGATTGTGGACATTTGTGTGCTGCTCTGAACCAAGCTGTTATATTTTTCCAAGCCACAGATGGCAAGGAGAAAGACTGCAGTACATGGCACAACAGCGGGAATATCTGGATGCCAGAGGAGATTTCCCAACAGATGGGTATCTGGGCTTGGGGAAGGAGCAAAAGATGCACCCAGAAATAAAGACTCTTCCCATATAGCATGGGTTGGTCAGATATCTGGTGGCGGTGTATCACCTGGATGTTGCTGTTGCTGCTGTTCTTTCGTCTTTGCACTGGGCTGGCTCACCTAAAAAGGGCAGGGAGAAAAGATATGGTGAAGAGTCTCCACAAACAACCTGTCATCTGGAAATTGTTTGCTGAGATCTGGTAATTGAATGTTCTTGTAGCCATTTATTGCATTTGCTAAAAAGAAAGGAAGAGGTAAAAATCATGATGGTTTTGGTTCTCCTGCATATTTGAACAGCTATAATTAGAGCCCTTAAACTTAATTGAAAAAAGAAAAAAAAAAAGCCTGTCAAGGACCTATGTTGCTTCGTTGAGTTAGAAGTTTATTAAATCATCCTGGTGTCACAGAAGTGCAATCCCAGTGACCAGGTTTCTGCCCTCAGAAACCTATTAGCAGCCACTGAAGACGCCTGGCATCATTCATGCCAAACCTTTAGGACCATAGTGATCTTGAAGCATTAAGTGGGCTCTCAAGAACATTGCTTTCACCACAGCACCAGGAGACCCAACAAAGCCCTCCTTTCAGCAGGAACTTGCAGCTATCCTTAACACAAAATACTGCACAGGAGCAGGGAGCCTTCATTTTTGAAGATCTTCTCTCCCTTTCTCTGTTTTCCTTTGACGCTCATTTCTGAAGTAGATTTTTTCCCCCTCCTCACCCCAGCTCCTCATATTTATTTTATTACAAGCATTTTCGCTAAAACGATTAACTCAATTTAAAATTTCAACTGTTTCCTTGCCAAGGATTTTAGGAATTTTCATTATTTCCTTTGGGAATTCTGAGACTGCGGTTAGCCAGTTTGGAGTTCAAGACACGAGAAATGCCAGCACAACTGAGGACTTGGCTGTAAAAGCGTTTTCAACATGAAAGAATTCCAGTGTTTCATAAAAGGAAGTGTAGTACTTGAACAGATATGTTGATATAAGTAAGGTCTTAAAAAAACGAAAGCCAATCTATTATTGCTTAAGTATCAAAGAAATCCCTTTGTAAAGGTGCTAAGCCCTGCTGGAGGAACACAAAACGTGTCTATTTATTTGTTGTGTATTATAAACGGTTTATGTATGATTAAGGAGCCAAGCCAATATTACTGAGCTGGCTGGGGTTTTGGAGCTCTGTGGCTGTAGGCAAACATGAGTAAAAAGGTAAAACTTCTCCTCTGCTAGGATGGGTCTGCAGCGTTCAGCAGGGCTGTTATTTAAAAGAGGTCTCTCCATCTCTGGGAGAATAGGTGCTTTTCTGAAAGGTGGCCTTAAAAAACAGACCTTCTCTCTGCTAGTTCAGACCTCCACATCTAAGGGACCAATTCTGATCCCATCAGACCCTGTGGATGGAGGCTGATCTTGGTCTGCCATTGCTGTGATAAGCCTGGCGGCTCTTTGTATTTTGCCTCATAGCAATGTTTTGAGCCATTTCTTGGAGGTGTAATGCCACTCTCTGCTCCTTCTTTGTGCTGTGCTTGCAGGCGAGGAGGGAGCCCCAGGTCAATAAATCACCCTTGGGCCTGATGCTGGTGGGTAAGAGCCAAATTGCTTTGCTTTCATCTGCCTGGAGTGGGCAAAGTGCTCTTGGTACAGCCCTGGAGAGCTTCTTCTGCAGGGGCTAGGGCTGGACGTAGTCACATCATCTCTGCACGGCTGTGGAAATCACTCCCCAAGGGGAGTCGGTAGCAGAAGGCTGTCCCACGGACTCAGCCTGTGCGTGCTGGAGTGGTCCCAGGAGCTGGCTATGCCAAGGGCACGCATTTGACCCTGCATGTCAGGCTACTAAACCTCTCCTCTGGCCCTACAGCCAAGCCCCCATCATATGACCCTTTCCGATCCCATGGCCTGAGCAACACAACTCCCTGAGAGCTTTGCAGGGTCAGGATCCTGCCCTTCTCATTTATGCAGCAGGGAAACAAACAGTCGTGATACCATGGGGTCCAAGGGGTGCTGCTGTAATTATAAAAGTCCCTGCCTCACCTCATCCTTTTCTCCCTAAAACACTCTGTGGAGGTAGAAGGTGCATGCTATTTCTTGGCCATGCCAGTGAAGACATGGGAAAGGCATGTGAGCAGAAGGCAGGTATGTCAGGATGGTTGAAGAGGTGCCATGCTTTGGCTAGCGTGTGCTTTGGAGAACATCTGCTAGCCAGGAGATCAGCTTAGAAACAGGAGATACTTTGCTTGGGAACCTCTGGGTCTGCTGAAGCACTGATCATCCTGCTGAAAAGTGACTTAATTGGTGACACTTCATAGAAACCCCAGCTGCACGGTTCTCCCAGCTTCCCTATAAAATAAGAACGCCAACGTTTTAACATAAACAGGATGCCGAACGCTGATCCAGTGTAGTTCCCTATGCAAACGAGCGTGCTCCCATGCTGTTCTGGCACACCGCAAGCCATGATGCTTGTCAGCAGGATGGTAGTCCTGAGCGACAGTTCATTTCCCTCTGCTCTGGGAATGACACCTCCCTAAAATGAGGTCCCAGTACAGCCTAGCACCTAAGAAGTTTAGGTCTTGCCGATGCAAGAGCTTTGCTGAGCAGCAGCGTGTCTGTCACCGGGCTGAAGGCTCCCCTTTCTCTTTACGACTTCTCCCCAGCTTGCCGTCAGTGGAGTAGCACCTGCTAGAGATGAGAAAGAAAAAAAAGGTTTTTGTTCACAAGTTTTCAGAGCCAGTGTGGCAATTTGGATTCTCTGTCTTCAGGCTCTCATTTTGCCATGTCACCAAACCGCCCTGGTTTACTGACCCTCCAGCCCAACACCCTCTTTTTGCAAATGAACTCCATCTGCGGTGCCTATAACTGGCCCCCTAAAAATGATCATTCAGAATCATTCTTGGAAAAAAACCAACACACCAAACCCCGCAGCTTGGGCCCCCGCATAGGAGGAGTTTGGCTGAGCCAGACGTGATGCCACCAGCCAGGGACACGAACAATAGGGACTTGGTGGGGGGCAGAACAACGGGGTTGGCAGCAGGCACTGAGCTCAGGAAAGTACATGTGAGCTCTGGGAGCTGGCGACCGGGTGCACGTGCCTCTCCGGAGCCTGAGAAACTGCTCTTTAACTGAGTCAGGCAGATCTTGGGGCGATTTTCTCCACGCAGAAAGTGCCGTCCTACCCAAGGGCACCAAATTCTGTCCCAGCAAATGCATCCTCAGCCCCCTGTGCGGGGCTGGGGGACCCAGAGGGATGCTTCTGAGGGGTCCCGAGCTGGCAGGAGGGAAATGTGGAGGCAAGACCCCATGGAGAGCAATCCCGGATGGGCTCTTGGGGCTAAGGTCAACTCTGAGCATAGGTGGTGGAGATCACGGCCAGGCGAAGGTTTTGCCAAGTTCTCCATGTACGTCTGCACACGGGAGAAAAACACACGCAATCTGTCAGAGACAGCTTGGAGAGCCCCTCGTTAACGCCCTCCCATCTGAAAGGTCTTTCTGTTCTCCATTCAAAGTCTCCCCTCACCTTGAGTGGTGTCTCTAATTGTAAACAAACATGAAGGAAGGTCATAGCTAAAAAAAAAAAAAAAGCCAAACCTAACAACCAAGCCCCAAAGCCCATCCTTTCTTGTTTTTCCCCCTCTCCTGGTGCTAAAAATGCAAGTAATCCTGGTTTTATTTTCCTGCAACTAAAATTGATGATGATGTCATGTGTGTGGCTGAGCAGAGTAGTTTTCCGACTGGGCAAGGGAGGCTCAAGGATGTATTTAGTATTAATTTATTCAAAGCAAATACAGGCTTTGGGGCTAGAAGATGGGCGGCCCTGTAGAGCAGATCAAAAGCTGACAGGGCTCAGGCCTGTTCTGCTCTGGCTGGTCCTGAGGCTTTTTGCCCAAAACCAAGGCTTTTGGCACCAAAAACCAAAGGACTGTCCATGCAGGAGGTGGAGGTTCCTAAGGACTAACAACTCCCACTTTGGGGGTTTGGGATACCCCTATTTAAGGTCTCTGAGTAATAGGGCTGTCTGGCCACCAGAAAGGGTAATAAGCCACTCGTTAGAGCCCTGGCAGTTGAGCAAGAAGATTTGCATCTCAGATAATGGCCACCAACAGCCAAGTTGAAGTTTTGTTTTCACATCATAGGAAAAATACCAAGTGCCAAGCCATGTGGTAAACCAAAATAGCTTATGAAGTGTGCAGGTTTTGGAATATGGGTAAGGATGAACCAGGAAGAAAAAAAAAAAGTAGCTTTATATATAGATACTGAAAACTGAATAAATCACATGACCCAGCCCAAAAAAAGCTTCAGTGAAAAGTTTGTGTCTGGGATTAAGAGCACTAGTCATTACTTTAACTATGTATGGTATGTTCTCATTTTGAAAAATGTGTACACCAAATATTTTAGCCTTTTCTCATGGAAGGATCCGAAAGGCAATAAGCTTTTTAGTATTACGCAAATATTAGCCTTTCCAGGATCGTGTTGGCTGGCTGGCTATTTCCTATGGTCCTGTATTTTGCTGTCTGTACTTGCATGATGTCCCCTCTGACTCTATGTGGGGCTTTCTGTGGTTTTTTTTGAAGAAGGATGTTCTTACTATTAAAGGCAGCAAAATGGAGGGCTGGTCTGAACTGTGTTTGGTTTCTCCCCTGACTTCCAGCAGGCCTGTCTGATAAACTTTGAAATCTTTTGGTGGGGTTTACTGTGTTTTGGGGTTACTAGGCTTTACGTGCTCTAATTTAATACCCCACCAGGACAGTCCCACAGGGGACTTTGGGAAGGTCTTGGTATGATGCAGCTCTTTCCCAAATGCCCCATCGTGGGGACAAGGATTGCTCATGCGATGTGAACGTATCCACTTGAAATCACCATCCCACTGAGAAGGCGGCTGAAGCCTTGCAGGAAAGGGCTGGAGGCTCGTGGCAGCTCCCCTAACCCGGTGCAGGACCCGGGAGCCTGGCATCCCAATTGTTCCTGCATCTTTCTTAGCGCTTTGCCCCGGGGCCCTGCTTGCTCTGGTCTCAGCTGTTTGCTGTCTGGGAAGCTCTGTCAGTGTCATGCAAGGGATGCCGAGAGCAGGATTTGGCCCCTGGTCTGTCAGGTTTATGGACAAACCAGGCTCTGCCCATCTCCTGGATTATTTATACATACAGGGTAGGATTTAGGGCTCTCCAGGGCTTGCCAATGCTCCCAACTGTCCCATCACAGCCACCAAAGGGGACATCACGCTGGAGATACATGAGTGAAGCCTTCCTCTGTTTCTGCAGAAAATGGACTGCTAAATTAACCCAGCCAGGCTTAACCCGTCACAGACATGCAAATGGCAGGTTGCAGCACCAAATGGGCTGAATGTGGGACCGATTCAAGAGATGTACTCGCTCTCGCTGATGCTGCCATGAGTTGTCATGCGGCCTTTGGGAGGTCACACGGTGTCCTTGCCAATAAAATGGGGATAATGACACGGAGCAGCTTGCCATGTGCTTTAAGTTCTGTTGACAAACAGAGCAGTGTAAAACCAAGGTATCTATTATTATGCATCTCAGTTAGAAACTTTTCAAAGAATGTTTTGCTCATCTGTTTGCTTGTTATGTTTTTCATTAAAATAAGCCTCTTTTAAAAACTGGACTTACTGACTGGACTCAGCAATTGTTCATGCTTCTTCATTTACAACCTTGTCCCCTCCAGAAGAAGCAGTTGTTAAAATACATTAATTGATCAAAAGCTCTGTTGTGCTGGTAATGCTGCTTTGGGGCATTTTGATAAATTGAAAAAAAAGCAATTTCTCAAATTCACCCCTGTACAAACAAGCTGCATCGCCTTGCTTAAGCTGGGATTTTGCAGGGCATGGAGCCCCCTGACTTTGCATGGTGGCTTTGCATCCCTGCGGCTTCTTTTGCTGCTGTGAGCAGCATTTGGGACTTGCACAGACTTTACTACACTGCGGGAGCTACATCAGTGCCAGAGTCCTCCGTCTAGACAAGCCCTTAAACCTGATTGCTTCATTCCATCACTGATAAAAAGGACTAGACATGGGAATGAGTTTTCCTCTCCATCCTTTTTTTTTTTTCCCCTTATATCCCCGAGGAAGGAAGACTTGATTTTTTTCTGATCCACCCAAAAGAAACCACAGTAACCACAACTGCAATTATATATATATATCTTAAAAAAAAAAAAAACCAAAACCAAAAACCTTTCTGGCAATTCTTTTGCATTCTTTTTTAAGCTTCTTTGCTACATGTAGAACAATAAATGATTTCAAAATGAAACATAAAGGCATCTGTTTGCACTATATTTGAAATTAAATTGGATGAGGCTGAGAGGGAGCAGCTAGTGACTAATACCAAACAGTGCCCAAGTAATAGTATGACGAAGTTAACAGGACCCAAGTTAAGCTAAGTTTCTTCCTAAGGCAGGGAAGACTCCTTTTCTTAGCTCCCTCTAAATGTCACACTGACTTTTTGCAAGATGGGGCCAAAATATTTATTTTCTACAGTTATTTTTGGTAGAGAACTGTTTTGGTTTTTTTTTTCCTTTGTCCTAAGAAGATGACAAAGCCAATTAACATTGACACCAAGGGATTATTGTCTGGTGACTTGGCTGATACAAAGCCATCACTAACATAAAATTCTCAGATCAAAGTATTTTAGTGTCTTACTGGAGAAAACAGAGCACAAACCAAAAGTGATGGAAAAGAAACATCTGGATGTTTTGCTTGGTTTTATCCCATCTTCCCATTAATTTAAATTTCTCGTGCTGTATTATTGTTTCCATTGAGGCCAAGCTCTAACTGGTTGATGGTTTGGGGGATGCAAGACTGGGGAAAAAGTGGATTTGTGGCAAGTCGCTGTGCTGTGCCCTGGGAGACGGGCTGTGACCATGGACATGGGGTGTGGTAGGTGGGTGGCAGGTGGACCTGGTGGGTACCACAGAGGGGCTGTGGCGTTGCATCCACAGGTGAGAAGCCCATCTCCTCTACAAAATCAGTTATGTTGCATAGTAGTTCCTGCAGTCCTCCAGGGACGGGACATCCACAACCTCTCTGGGCAGCCTGACCTAGTGGGT
>JAVKLA010000040.1:18548979-18583145 GCA_034782735.1 Sagittarius serpentarius
CCCTTCTCTTCTCTTCTCTTCTCTTCTCTTCTCTTCTCTTCTCTTCTCTTCTCTTCTCTTCTCCTCTCTTCCTCTTCTCTTTTCTTCCTCTTCTTTTCTTCCTTTCCCCCTTTTCCCCTCTCTTCCTTTCCCAAACCAGCTCAGAGAAGAAGGCTTTTCAGACTGTGCTCTAGGAGGATTCTGAACACATTTGTAATTTATGATCACTCACTTTAGAAGCAATTAACAGCAGCAGAAACCTAATTACAGCCTCCCTGGCTGAGTGCAGTATCCTTTGGGGCTCCGGTTTTAATTGTTTTCTATTTACATTCAAGTTTCCAGGGGCTAACTGCCTAGCAAAGACCCCCAACTAACCTCTTCTACTAAAAGCTTCATTTATACTTAATAACATGTTTATAGACCTAGCCTCATTTTTCATGAGAAGGTCACGTTTGTTATCCGTGGTTGTTAGGGAAATGATTAAGGAATCCCGGAAACAGTGGAAGTTCCTACTAAGGGACTGCACAAATATCTGTTAACAAAATGCTCTCTCCAGCCCGTGAACAGCCATTCACGAACATCGAGAGGAGGATGCGTATGGCATATGGGATCTGTACCAGGGAGAAGAGCAGGAACTGCCTGCACAGTTCAGCTTAATATGCTCTAATTAGTCCTCTTGGCCTTGACCAAAACATAAATTACTTCCATCAGTGTTTTTTTTTGCTAAGGGGAAAGTGGAATAGGTTCAACCCACCTCACAGAGGTAGGAAAATATTATTACAGACAATAAATTTGTCAGTACTTTATTTGGGGAACTCGAGTGCAGTCACTCTGTCGTGCCAGCATCCAGGCAAACGCGGAAGCTTTCAGATAGAAAGATAAAGCTGTAAAAAGGTCTCTCAGAAGAAAACCTCCTTAAGCAAACTGGAAGCACAGATCCCACTGAGGAAGACTGGTGAATTTACATTTCAGGTTTTCTTATTTGCATTAAAACTAGAATGAACATTCATGGATGAAGAGCTCAGTGTGGTAGGTCCTGTATCACTTCAAACCAAATATATTAGTCAAACTACAGCATGCTTACAGAGCAAGGCCACTGGTGGGAACAAACGGATGACGCTACTGTGGTGTTGAAGTGTTTGTGATGCTTAGCTTTGACAAACTGTTTAATTTGAATGAAAAAAAGAAAAAAGTCTATTGAATTTCATTTCCGATTTTTTACTAACTCTGCTTTTACTGGTTGTATTTTGGTCATCTTGATTATTGTGTGTCTAAAACCAGGGCTTAAGGTGTAACTTGCAAGGGCATTTCTAGATTTTTGGAGGAGCTTAGATGCACATCAGCTGAGCCTTGACAAGGCGAGCAGTAGATGTTCCCTCAGATGTCATTCAAAAAGCATTTCCTTGAGTCCTTCTGAAGGGCTTTTCAGGACAGCCTATAACTCATGAGAAATACTGAGCTAGACTCAAGCAACTTTTCTCAAGGAAAAATTTGGTTGAAACTGGTACATTCCTTCAGGAAATTCAGCTTTGACTCATCATTTTCTGATGAAAACTCCATTTGTCGCACGGACATTCCTGACACATCTTCCCTGAATGGCTTGAATTCCATTCATAAAAACAAAGCAATTAAGTTACTTAATATTTATAGTAAGGAAAGGCACAGTCCTACTTCCAGACCCTTTTTTGGGTGCTTATCACCATCTTTTCATCATCATCTGTTGTAGACAACCTGCAGAGAACACAGGATGTGCTGATAGTCCAGACTGGACTATAAGAAGGGCTCCCTCTGTCTCAGAGTCTCACTAGTCTTGCTTGAGCCTGCGAAACTTAAGCTTTTTAAAGCCCATTTACAGCGTCGTGACTGCTTATTTCAAAGGGTTGCAGCCAAGTTTCCTTCTGGAGGGCATGTCAGTCCCAAAGGTGCTAACCACGGTGGCAATGAAGAGGCAGAGCAGCTCCTCCCTGCTGTGAAAATTGCTCTGTGGGTTTGGGTAGCAACGCTGGATGAAGTGGTGCATGCTCCCCCTTCAGAGTTTGGCTAAGTATGAGATGAACACTGGGCAGCATAAGGCTGGGCTGTGATGAAGCACGGAGGAAAGAATGGTTAACTGGCCCTGTGGCTTTCAATGAACTCTATGTGCCAAAGGACATTCTTGCCTCTTTGCTGATCACAGTGCTTATTTCAAAAGGGAATACCGAAGAGCTGGCGGTGTGGACGATCACAGACAACTACATGCCCCCACCTTTGGTACATGCTTCCTTGCCTTTGAGTTGTGGTGTACACTGCAATAATTCATGGAAATGCAGGGCTCGGGGATCTCAAGAGGTTTCCTAACTCAGCTTGCGGCAGTGATGCAAGGGTGAGTCTTTCTGGACCCTGAGATGGAGGGTGCGAACCATCAGCCCATCCTCCCACCTTGGCCATGGAGCACAAGCAAGGCCCAATGCTTTTAAAACAGCCTTTTCTTTACAAGTCCATTGCCCTGTCCCTTACTGCAGCCTTCTCCTCTCTAAACCAAACCTACACGATTCCTCCAGCCTTTCCCTGTAGGTTATACATAGTCTTTCCATCACCTTTTTTTAGGCTCTCATTTTTCCCTTGCTTCTCCTGGGGGATCTTGAGACATACGTAAGTGTCCCTGAGGACTCCAACAGACCGTTTCCTGCTGAGTTACGCTGCTGGAGACCCACAGCAATCCCACTCACTGGAAACACTGAAGTCAGTGGAGCTACTGCAGTGTACACTAGTAGGAGCTGAGCAACGTCCCGAGCAATTTCCCCGTGTGTTTTCCTCCCTTTCTGTTCTCGTTCTCTTCCAAGGGGGAGAGTGAGCAACAGATGAATGGATGTGTGAGCCATGCAAACACATCGACTCCCTCTAGTGGCATTGACTCCATATAGAAACTAATGGCTCGTTCCGTCACCTTCAGCCACCGAGGCTTCTGGCCTGAGAATCAGAGGGTCTGAGTTCATGCATGACAACGGACACTGCTGGAAGACCTGTCCGGCTATTAGACCCTTTTGCCTGAAGAGTGAGCTGATTTTGAGAAGAAACAGCTCATGTTCGTTAGGAGGAGAAAGCAATGGAGGCAAGAGCTCCTTGTGAGTATGGAGAGCCCAGAACGCGCTCAGGATCAAGTACGT
Organism: Sagittarius serpentarius; assembly: GCA_034782735.1. NCBI lineage: Eukaryota > Metazoa > Chordata > Aves > Accipitriformes > Sagittariidae > Sagittarius > Sagittarius serpentarius. The sequence continues at coordinate 18,552,105 of JAVKLA010000040.1, forward strand.
GACAGACTGTTGCTTGCACTGCCTCTCGTAGACAGCACTTTGCCCCTAAACAGGCTTTTATTCAGATTTTTCAAAGCTTTGTTACCAGAGCTGCTTTGATTTGCCTGGCTTGTCTGCCCTGCACTGATGATTTTGTTCAGGGCTCTCGTTTCTTAGCTGCGTGAAACCATACATACGTGTGACTGCTTCTTCCTTTTATACTGAATGAAGTCCTGCAGTTACTTCTGCAGCTTCAGTAAGCTCAGCACCCCCAACATCTTTCCCAATAACCTCTTTTCTGAATGCATGAATGCAAGAGTTAAATTAGTTTTACTTTTTCAGTAAAAAGCCTTTTTAATTTTTGTATTTTTTTTTACCAATACCACAGCTCCCTAAGGGATATTTTTTTTTTCTCCCAGAAACAAAAGAAGACAATTGTCTTCAAATTGTAGCTACAGAGGACAATGTCAAAGACATGCTCATTAGCTAACTAGGTCCTTAGTGCAAAGATCCCAAATGCCCCTCTAGATTTCCCTGGTTCCCTGCAATCCCTAGTCCCCTTACCAGCATATCAGCAGCTATGAAGTCTTTGCAGTCAACGTGACCAGACTCACACCTTTAAGAATATAGCTTTTTCAGCATGGGTTGCTGCTGGTCTTATTCATAGGCTATCACTGGGAGCCAAGCCTGAGACCTGGCCATGGGTCGGGCTTGTCAAATCCTCTAAAAACCCCACTCTGAGCCCACCATCATCACAGTCCACATGTCCTCCTCTTGCAACATTGCCCATCGTGGTGTCTTGTGGCCCTGTGGTCTCCCAGCTCTGTGTCTCACCCCTTCCCTTGGGTGCAGTGCTTCTCACCTCATCACTTCACATGGGGCTTGCTCCTCACGTTGCAGGCTACAAGCCCTTCTCACACCTACAGCTAACGCTTACTGGTGTTTTCTGCAGCACACTCTGAAGATGTGTTTTCTTCTGTCCATCAGTGGAGCTACAACTTTATTCAAGCTCTTCCTATCTTAATGTTACTGCCATGTCGTCTCTGCATATCGCAACCACTGCCGCTTGCCTAGAAAGCTCTTGCAAAGGTAACTGGCCCAGCATGTGGCTTTCACCATGTCACATCACCAATGCACTTCCTAGATGGTTCCCCATCTCATTTTTACCAGTCCTTTTTGTCCCTTGTCCTATTCTCATGCCACTTGTCACTTCCCATTTGGTATCAAGAAGCTCTGCACAGCTCCCTGATGTTTGCCTTCATTGCATGTGTGCTGGATTTTGTGCTCTCTCCCATGCTTGAAGGAAGCAACCAAAACCCCTGCACATAGGTACCTCATAGACCTTCTGACAAACCTCCTTTAACGTCTCTTTTGCAACACTGCTAGGAAAAAATGCACAGAAGTTGGGCGATGGCCTGTCACATTGAATGCTCCTATGCCCTGTGACAGTGGAGCTAAGAATAGAAGAAATGCCAACAAAAATAATTAGGATGGGCTAATTTTTATTATTTTTCCATGGAAACTGGAGTGTGTCTGCCAGTATGATATCTTGTACAAAGGCTTCCTTCAGCAGCCAGAGGAGATAGAGAGGCACAGTCTCTGTGGGATGACTCAGACTCTCTTCTTGTTGAAGCAGAGGGGGTCTGGACCACACAGCTGAGCTCAGGTGAGATCGATCCCTTGGGGCTGGAGGCAGGTGAAAATTTGCAGCTGCGGAAACCCCAGTGCTTTTAATGGAATGGAAACCGTTTCAGGCTTCTTGAAGAGGCAGCCCTTAAATTCTTGATGTGAGTTTTGGTTTTCCTTTTGTAAATGAAGTTAGCAATCCTAGTTCCTGACCAGTCTTTGTTTGCTGACAATGTAAACTCCTGGGGCAAGGGTACTTTTTCTCTCTGATTGCAGCAAAGAGCTTGGCTGCTTGCTCATACTCTCTTGGTTGGGCCTCTGGCTTGCTGCAAGGGCACGAAGGAATCATCATTTTCAGTTTACAAACATAGGCATCTCCTATTTTTTTTGTGGTTTCCTGCTGAATCTCCAGACTAGGACACTGAAAAACATACAATTAGTAAATCTTCAAATCCCCAGCTGAAACAATTACAACTCCATGCCTGCACAGCGATGAGATGTCGTTGGATAACGTAATCACAGCTTTACATGGCTGCTGCTGATCTCTGGGTTTATAATGATTTCATTTCCCCTCTCCCACCCCCTTTATATTTTCTATTATGTAAAACCCTAAGAACTAATTACAAGTGGGTGGATCAAAGATCATACATTTTCATTTTCCTTCCAGCCTCACCCACTCACGGTGAGGAATCCAGCATAACCCATTAAACTGTAGGTACTTGCTGACAGAAAGGGAACCATCTGCTGAACAACTTCTGTTAATTATTTTGGAACACACTAACGAGAAGAAAATACAGGCCCATAATGACCTTTCCCTTGGTGGCAGAATCCACTGCAAAGTAGACAGTTGTGGCTTGAAGCCAAAAGTTAATGGTTAGTATTGGCACAAAAGACTCAAACGTACTAGTATTTATTAATTTCCCCGTAGTGGAGAAAATATTCCAGGCATTCTGAGTATAAAACTTCCTAGCACCTGCACAAAACCAAGCTCCAAAATATTCATTTAGAGCATTATTCAGAGTCCCTCAGAAAATGTGGACTTCACATGTTTACTTCCTTGTGGTGTTCTTTTTGTTTTGTCACATCTGATTTGGTCAAACAACCTTTTGTTTTGTTTAGCAATGAGCAATATTTACACAGGGCTTTTTTGGCACATAAGAATCACAATTATTTCATGTCCCTGAAGCACAGAGGTTGATGGAAACTTATGCCCCTTGTAGACACGTGGACTGGTCGCTCATATGTTTTATTTTTATCTATTTTGTCTGTTTTAGTGCAACTGAGTAAACTGGCTTTTTCTTTGCCCTTTCTGGTAGATGCCTGCTGGGCTTAATCCAGAGCTCATGGAGGTTTCTGTGACTCTCCTTTCTGTGGAGCTGAGCAGACTTTGGATCACCCTTCAAAGTATCTGGATATCTTGAGTATGAATTACCCATCTGCCTTAATACTTAAATGGTGTGAAACTTCACCGTGTTTCTTAATACGTTTTGCAAGAGAGCTGTGCCACTGTTTGAGGGAATAAAACAGAAGAAGGATATCCCACTGAATCCTGCAGACTATTTCAGCTGCAGCCCTGTCCCTAGATGCTAAAATATTGAACCTTTGAACTGTGTTTTAAATTAGAGGAAGAATTGCCTATTGCACAGGGGACCCGGTCCACTCTGTTTGATTTCTGTGGGTTTTTTTTACACTGGAGACTGTGGCGTTTCAGTGCAGAAGGGCCGTTTCACAGACAGTTTCTTCATGTGTCTAACCAGGGACTCTAACCAGGAATGCTCTTTCTAGGTCTGTGTTTGCACCCTTATTGCTCTAATAGCAGCAGGTAAAGTAAAGACGCAACATAAGTGGTAAATTAAAAGCTGTTTGTGTCTAAGTCATCCCATCTGTGTCTTTTGGATAGAAGTCAACCATCTTTGAAACCACATGCATCAAGCAATTGGCTAAATGTCCTTGTAGACAGGATGTCTCCTATTTGCATTTGAAGTGCTGGGCTTTCTGTTTAAAATATGAATGCAACTCACTTCTACCATTTTCTTAACCTGTTTACAAATAGTGGCTATTGCATAATCGAAAATAGGTGTTAAAATGCTGAAGCTGTCAAAGGGCTTTAAAGCATCTTTGTGTGAAGTACACGAGATTTATTGAAAACACCTGAGGTAGCGCACACCCCAGCCTCTCCCCTGCCTCCAGCCCAGCCCACCACCACCCCTGCCACCCACCACCACCTTTGAAGTCACTTCATTGGTCATAGATGTGCTGCAAGTTGGGGTACACACCTACCATTCAAAGGGCAATATATTATCCACATGACAGATGTAATCAGTCCCTTGGTCTCTTAGAAGTGCAGCTGTTGGTGAATTCTTTTTTGTGAATGTAATATTTGAGAAGACTTAAGTTAAAAACTGACACTTCCATTGAAATCTCATCTCCTTTGGAAAGAAGGTTCCCGTTTTCTGGCTCTCCTCTGTGTGTGACAGCCAGGGATGTGTCAAACAGCATTCAACTGACAGTTTCCAACAGAGATGCCATTAGCAAAGATGGCATGAAAATAACCCTCCCTTAGAAACGTTTTTAATGTGAGCTGTTTGTTTTCAGAGCTGTGGCAAGGCCAAACCAAGAGGAAAAACCTCATTTGGGAGGAAGGCATATATTGGGGGGGAAAAAAAAAAATCTGCGGTTTGGGAACAGGTAACGGTAGGTGCAGAGGAGCCAGAGGGAGCTGGGCAAAATGAGGGGTGAGAGAGATGCAGGGACCAGTGGTGGTGTCTGCAATGCTGGACCATTTTCACTCTGTTTGTCTATGCATACATTGAATAAGATGACTCCTGCCCTGAAGTCACACCAGAAAAGGACATTACTCCAAAGGGTGGAAGGAAGCACTTCCTTGCTTTCCAAATGGGGAAAGGTACCCATCCCCAGACTGGCCCACTGCCCAAAGCTGCGGCTGAATTGGGAAGCAAACCCTGGGCCGCCCAAAGGCTCGTCCAGTGCCTGAACCGCAGGCTCGTCCTTTCCTTTTATTGGTAAAAATAAAAATATGACCTTCTTTTGGCAGCCTTACAGAGCAGATGCTGCTTTTTAGATGACAGCATAGAAATGCAGAAAAACTTTGGGGATTTGCAGAAATTCTTTCCAACGACAGATTGTCTGGTCTACTAGTGTCATAATGTCAGCCCTGAAACATGCCATAAAGCTTTCTTTCAGCAGAACAAACATAACCCCCTAGACCAGCTCTTTGACAAGTAAGTAAAACAAAGCAGGATAATTGCGGCTGGAAACCCACCAGGTTCTTAATGTGACCTCTTGAATACTAATAGTTATTAGAGATGCAATGAATAAACGTCAAGAATATTACAAGTAATGCGTGTTTAAGAAAAGGACTCCAGAGGAAAGTTTGTGAACAAAAAACTTCTGAATGTAAGTTACAGTAATGAGGAAGCGCTCACGTGGCTCCTGGAGAGCCTGGATGTATTTTTCATGCGCTGGTGGATGGAGACAGAGGACTCCAGGCTGCTACAAGCTACCAGACTGCTGGATCCCCTGACACAGAAGATAAAAGCCCAAACTCTTTATGGAGCTGCTTTGTTCAATAAACACACAGGTGAAAAATAAGTGAGGAGGGAATAAAGAGGGTATGGTATACCACAGGTTGATGCAACTTAGCATCTTTGGAAGACCACAGGTTGCCTATAAAAAGTCTTTTGTGTGTGCGTGCATGTGTCACTCACACGGATAAAGCGTGCATGTGCATGCAGAGATCAGTCCCAGGTGCCCAAGGTTTGTGGGACATCCCCCTCCTTTCTCCCTCCCACCCAGTTGCTGGATAAACCGGAGGAGGTGAACCAGTAGTGTCTAACTAGGGTCAGAGCACCTCCAGGGCAGGAAAGCTACCTTTCCTGGCAGAGTTTGCCTGTGCCTTTAGCTTTGGGCATTCTAATTATAGTCTCAATAACTTTTCCACTTCCAACTATTTCCCTTGTGCTCCGGCACCATGTGTGACACGTCAGTGCACAGGTTCTACTCAGAGCTAATTTTGTAGGGAAAGCAATGCCAGAACTTTAAAACATATGGCCAGAGACCTGGCTTTGGTAAGACCAGACTGCAAAATGCAGAATGTATGCTTTGTTATGCCATTCTGGCCCAAGGAAATTCTGGTTTTGCTGAGAAATTTCTGCTCCTCTTTGCATAACAATGTGAACAGAACTGACAGTAAAAGAGCACAAAAAAGCTGTATTTCATTTGTGTAGGAACTGGAAGACAAGAGAAATGGGATGCTGGGTTTTTCCATACGTGGGTCTCAGTACTGCGAAGAAGAAGCCAAGAGGCTTGGTCCCAAATAGCTGCAACTGTGTGACTGTCACTGTATCCCACTGGATAGTACCTTTTACATTAGACTCCTTGCACTAATTTTTTAATTGAAATGATTCAGACAGCATGGATGCTCCTTTGGCTGATGTTTGGCCCTAAACCCATTGCAAGGAATAGATGGCCTTCTGTTAGCCACGTTTAATAAAGGTACAGAGGTCTTGTGGCAGCACAGCCAAAACGACGTGCAGCTCGTGCAGAGATGTTCTCCTTTAAATTGGCTTCTTAGCTAAGCCATTTTTGACTGTGATTTCAGCGGGTCGGATATGTCAGCCTGTTTCCTTTTTCTCATTCCCTTCTCCAGCGTCACCAGTGATATGACTTAAGACTTGGGAGGTAGCACTGAGGCTCGTTGGGTGTTGTATGTAAAATGAGACACCGTTTAGTTTCAAGGCTGGGAATTCAACAGTTTAGCTGCACACACTGGGTAGAAAAGTGTTTCTTTTTATTGATTTTGAGTGTGCCACCTTTAAATGTCACCAAGCAGCCCCTTGTCCCCGCAGGAACAGGAGCCACTGACCTCTGCCTCTGCTTGGCTGCTTCCTACTCTGCCACGTCCTCACCTATTTTCTTCCCTTCTAAGGTAAACAATCCCTTGGGGGGTTGGAGGATTTTTTTTTGGTGGGAATACAAGGTTTCAGCTCTAACGCACAGGTTTAACTTCAGTGATTGAGCTTGACAGGAATATAACGATGCCCTAAAGGTACGCAAGCACCCAGCTTGAACAAGAGCCAACCCGGGGCAGTCTTGTTTTGAGCCTGAGCTGGGTTCCTAAATTGCAAACCCATGTCTCACCCAAGAGCAGAGGTATCCTGCAGGGGAAGCTGTGATCAGCGTGGTGATGATGAGACCTAAAATGGCATGAGACTGAGGTCCTAATTGCCTTAATGAGTGTTTGCATCTGACTGGAGCAAACCTGGGTGCTGCAGAAGTAGGGGGATGGCTGGAGGCTGTTTTGGTGGAGATTTTCTTGTGTGAGGAGATGGATGATCTGGGCCAGTTACACAGGCTCAGTGCTGGTGGGCTACCAGAAGGGTGTTTCGTCCTGTTTCTCACTTGCTGCAATTAAAGTTCCCCTCTGTTAGCCCCCCTACACTTCACAAAACCTTTTCTCTTTGCTAGTGATGCTGTGACTCTCCTGCTCAGCCACTCCTGCGCTGTGCGGTGCAGTCACCAGCCGAGCAGGGTCAGACCAGTGCTTTCTTAGTAATGGAGTTCAGAAAGATGTGTCTGCCTTATCTGATCAGCCTAGAGAGCCTCGTTGATTGGTTTGTTCTCAGATGTCCACGCGGGGAGCAAATCCCACCACACCGCCGCGCGAAGGAGCAAACCCTCCTAGGTGCGGGATGGGATCTAAGTGGATGGGAACCCAGAGACACTATCAGATCTGCCTGTCTGCCTATGAGTCCTAAAAAACACATTGGCTGCGGCATGCATACCCCAGTGTGAAGTCAGCCAGGAACAAGCCAGAGAACCTGCCTCTGACCCTGAGGACATCGCTTGAAAAATATTTTCCAGAACTCGGTGCCTGGGGACCTGCAGCTAACAAACATTCTGGAAGTGTAATCACAGCCTTTGGCTCTGCTGCCGAACCACCTACAGGAGGTGAGTTTAAAGCGAGCGGCTTTAAAGCTGTCAACATAAGAAGGAGGGAAGCCAAATTGCTTTCGTGCTTGCGTTCGCACGCCAACTGGTTTGTCATGGGATTGGTATGTAGCAAAGATAGAGTTGTCTGCAGAAAAGCTGTATTATTCTTTTTTTGGATGGATCCACTGGAGATCAGTCAGGGCCCACAGTAATTTCCTGAGGGGACAAATCCAGCCCTGAGATAGGCCACTGGCTCCTCAGAGGTTGCATGGAGTTTTGTGTTGGGTCAGAAAGTCAGCCTTTGAGGAGAAGAGCTGGAGAAGCCTTCCAGGAGTGAGAGCTGATAAGACAGCAGCTCCCCAGCTGTGCTGTGGCCACACAGTGCCGCGTATGTCATCAGAGTAATGAGAATTAATAAGCCCGGGCCAGACTCTGACCTCTGCTATTTAGGCATATATCCCTGGCAGCTCCACCGGTCTCTCTGTTGGGCTGCGCATCGGCTTGTTTAACTTGTCTCAGTCCTCCCGCAGCCCAGGTCTCCTTGTCTCCCACGGAGTCTAGCTGGGGTTCGGGACATCTGGTCCCTCTCCAAGGGAGGTCCCTGGAGAGAAGGACATAGCGCCGGGGAGCAAGCTGAATGCCAAGGGCTGTGCTCCTCTGCAGAGCGTGCAGCAGTCTTCCTCCTGGCATTTGAAACAGAGAGATGTGGTGTAAGGACTACCCAGCCAGGGATGCAGTGCTCTGTGTCGGTCGAAGGGGGACCACTTAGATTTGGTGAGAATGTGACATCATGGGTCAGAATTCATGAGCAGGGACACATATGCTTGACAGAAGACAAACCCCTGGTCCCAGGAAAAGCATGTGGTGTATTCCCACAAGGATCCAGCTGAAACTAAGGTCAATCACATTAACAGGAGCTTTTCCAGATGAAGAATTTCCCAGGTTTCCCTGCTGCAGGGTGAAAGCTGTTGGTCGGCATGGAGCATCCTGAGGCAGCCCCGGCGGCGTGACCTCTGTCTGTGGGCTGTTGGGACATGCAGAGCCTGAGTGACAAGTGATGGGGACAAGGTGGCCCCATGCAATGGTGCAGGGCAGAAACACCCGCCCTTTCCATTGCCAAACCATCCTAGGAGGACGGGTAAACAAAGTCTTCCCCCTGCAAACTAATCCCCAGTGCTCTTTCAGTTTTTTTCTCCAAGACACAGACACAGAGACGCCCAAGGTAGTATAATCAGTATTCCTCTCAACAACTTGTTAAGTTCATTTGCTCAGTAACACACACTGACATGAGAGTGGGAAGGACTGAATGGACTGTAGAGAAGCAAAGGTCTAAATTTATGCAGCATAAATCAGGGCTAAAACGTCCCCAGTCTGTGCTCAAAGAGCCGCGCTTCTTGTCTGTGTGAGGATGGGGTCTTTGCTTGGCTCACCCGCTACCAGCTCCTTGGGCACCTCAGGGTGAGAAATCTCATGGCTGGCCAAGCTGGGCTGGAGGGACCTGACAAATTGTCCTCCTCTAAAACCCCAGCCAGGCTGCAGCCCTGCGGGAGACATGAAGCGAGAGGGCTTTCCTCACTCTCTTCCAAAAAGGTGCCTTCCCAGAGACGTGTGGTCGGCACCCGCCACCTCTCCACGCCTGGCGCTGCGAGGACAGCCGTGCGTGAGCTGGCAGCCCCCGCAGCCTCCTCCCCAGATGTGGCTGTTCCCTGGGCGATGCTCAGCCCACACCCTGCGTCCCCGTCCTTCGGCGAGCTGTTCCCACCCTCCAGCTGGCCGGGGAGAGCCGCCAGCTGCCTCCGTGAGTCAGGAGCGCCGGCTCAGCCCGTCCTCACCTTTCCGAAAACATTGGCAGCTGCTCACAGGCCCCTCGGGAGACGGCCGCAGGAACAATTTCTCAAATAAGGTCTGCAATGTGTAAAAGGTGCGGTGAAGAAAGGCAGGAGGAAAGCTCCGCCCGGGCTGCTGCAGGGCGCTGGGCTCGAGGGGGAGAGGTTGAGCCCATGGGTATTGGGGGTGATGGATTTGTTAAAGTCACTTTTCTTACGCCACTGTTGCCTCGTTGATTAAATCACGAACGACCAAGCCTGGCTCAGTGACTCCTGGGTTTATTGGGGTGGACGGATTGAATGGCGCTTTCCTTCCTTAGTGGAGGTGATCTGGAGGCAAACCATCGTGCCTGCGACTGGCTAGCGATGCTCAGATGAAAAACACGTGCAGCACTGAAGGGCTGGGAAGGGACTCGTTAAGTGCATGTGTTGCGTTGAATTTTCTATCAGTCCCAAGCTGCAGGCACTTAGAGGACCAGGCAGACTCCCCGATGCACAGTTCACCTGTAGACCTCATCTGGGTTTTCCCCTGAAGCACAGGAGACTGCAGCCCCAGAGAGGCTCCAGGGTGGAGTGGACAGTGCCACGCTGATGGACTCTACTGAGGAGGAGGATGGTGTTGCTCCCTGGAAATGAAGCAGGGGCATTTCCTTCCACCCCAGCTCAGACTGGAAGGATTGGCAGAAAGAAAAGGGTTTTGATTCACTCTTTAACATGCATATATGGGAGGGAAGTGATACTGTACCTCCAAGATCATCTGGGCATTTCCAGGCTACTGGAGGGCTTTAGGACGTGAGTAATGCCCTCCTGTTTTCTTCTGGGGAGACGTCACAACCTGTAGTATGGAGGTCCTGACGTTTGCTGGGGTACTGGCAAGCACTGTGAAGCCGGGGATCCAGGGAGGCACAGGCTAAACCTCTGCCTGCCCGAGCCGGCTGGTACAGGTGGTCCCTTCCCATCCTCAGTTCCTGAGATATTATATCATATAATGTGTTTATCCATCTGTTTGCAATCTTGGGGAGGTTGGTGTGGTTTTAATTAATGAGCAATTGTTTTTGTGGTTGTTGTGCAGTGCCCCGAGCGATTCAACAGGGGTGGGGGTGCTTATAAATAAAACAATTATTATTACCCAACTTCATTAACATGCAATGCCGCCATTACCTCCTCCTGCCCTGCCCCCTTGCTGCTGTCTCTATCAGGTGGGTCTGGAAGGGAGAAGAGTTGGCAGAGCCAACTGCCCTGAGCAGTGGCAGTGTGGACTCTCTGGTGTCTGCTAAGGGCTGAGACTTTCCCTTGCTGAGGCCAGAAATAAGATCTTTCTCCTCTAACCATTTCCACAAAACTTACAGAAGCCAAATTCTTTTTGAGATTTTTACTCATCTGCCAAATTGGGCTTAAATCATCAACAGGTTAAAATCTACTTGCAATAGACAGACGTTGTGTATACACACCTGTGCACAGCAACTATATAAATTCTCGGTTTTGGGGGGAACGAGGCCCAGAAATGGACATAGGTTCCTAAAACCATATTTAGGCAGAGTTTAGTACCCAGGTTTCAAAAATCCCTCCCAGAGCGGCCCTTGGATGCTCCCAAGGTGCCGGATGCTTGTGTGCCCATCAGGTGTTGCAGCTGGTCCGTTCCCCATGACCTGCTTCAACTCAATAAAGGTTATTCCCAGGTCTGCTTTTTTACTGCCTGCCTTCTTATAGCTCCTCAGGCAAAAAGGGTCCCTGGAGCCTTGTGCTCTCCCTTCTCCAGAAGATTTTATAATTGCTGCTGCCGCAGAACTTTCTTTTTCCCCAGTAACCAGAACAAGGCAATACAAATCAGTGTGCTCAGCCTTGCACCTGATGTGAAGAGAGAGCCTGCCGCCCACCCCCACTGCTTTGCATTGTGTTTTGGTTCTAAACCACCAGGTGGGTATTACGCTGGGGGATAACCCCAGCCTGGTGGCAGGCAGCTTTCAGGGGTCTCCTTGTGCCTTGCCAATGAAGGGGTTGTTCGTGCTGTAGCTGTAACCTCACAAATTAAAATAAACCAGGGCCCCGGGTGTGACTCCTTGGCAGCTTGTTCTTGCTGAGCCCGTGACAGCCCCACTGTGGCGAGGACACCTCGCTTATCACATTATAAACGTGTGCAGCTTGTGTCCCCTCTCTGAACCAGGGAATGACTTTGCTTCCCTAATGACCAGGCCTCAAAAGGTGTTTTAAAATACATCTGAGCGCTGGATCGTGTGATGGGACATGGCAGCCCCGTGACAGGGCGACTATGGGGGTGCATGACTTGGAGCAGTCCGCATCTAGTGGCATTGATGTCCTTGTCACTGCATGGCTGTAGCCTTCCTCTTGGCCCTGGGACCCGCAAGGTGCAGCTGACTGGCAGCTCTCCAGGATCGGCACCTTTGGGGATGGATGTGGCCAACCCTGACTCGTTCCAAGGGCTGGAGGGAGCAGGAGCAGAGCCCAGCTGGCTTTTCTCAAACCATGCTGATTTGCCTGGGTCTTCATCCCTGAGCCAGGCCAGACTAACTCACATAAAACCAGGGTTTTGGGGAGAAGCAAGCTCTGTGACCACACCACAGACAGACCCAGACGTGCTCCACAGCCACAGTACAGTGCAAAGTAGGACTGCCCCATCAGACAGCTCTGCTGGACCCTCCACATGCATGTCTCCTCACTGGGGCAGGGTGGCAGATACCACCACATCCTGGTTTTAGCAGTGAAAAGGCAAGTCTAGCTGTGTATTGGACAGGTCCAGCCTTTCAGGTCCCCATCAAGGTGTAGTCAGTAGGTGTCCTGGGAACTGTATCGGTCCTGCGGCACCAGCTGGAGCTGGAGGAGCTCTACAGAAACCTGAGAGGTCTGAATGCTGCTGGGACGGCAACCTTTGGGATGTCCTTTGTGAGGGGCAGCTCAGATGTTCAGAAAAGACTACCTTGCTCTTTTTCTTCCTTGCGCATCCCCCATCCCAGTGCCTCGCGTGGTGGGAGGTGCACCATTTTCCAGCCCCTCTTTTACGAGGGACTAGGAGGGGATCCCCGAGCCGAGCTCTCCCACAGCACAGCGGGACGTGGGTGACATCAGCTCTCCTGTAGCTCCGAACAGGCAGGAGTGACAGGCGACCACGCTGCAAGAACAAGCCGCGGGCGTTGCTCCTGCTTTTAAAGAGCCGATGAGCTGCTGATCGGCAGTGACCAGGGGAGGCGGTTAAATGCAGAAGGGGAACATGGCTGGAGGGCCGGGCTGCCAAACCTCTCCCCCGAAGCACGTGCTGATCCAGGGAGAGCACTATAGATTATTTCTGTGTGTGCGCTCGCCTTGCCAAATATAACTAAGTAGCGGGAGGTTGCTCTGTTCCTAATTGGGTGATGAAAGCCCGTTTAGGAGGCCAGGACCGAATGGTCAGAAGCAGGGCAGGCAGGAACTGAAATGGCACTCGTTCCCGGTGCAGCAAGGACTGAGCAGCGAGCACCAGCTCTCCCCTCTGTGTCGATCTCGGTCCTCCTCGTGGCACAGGGGAGAGAGATGAGGCTCAGGGAGCTGGGGGCTGCCCTTGGGGAGGATGGGGTTGTCTCCTGGGAAGGCCTTTGCATTAAAGGGGGGTGGATAGTTCATTTTGAGCATTGAAATGTGTTGGCTGTACATTATGTGATATTCATATCAAGCTTTCTAGAAAAAAAAGAGCTGATTGGAATGACAATTTTCATCAAGCAAAAATTCCCTGTTCCAGGGAAGGCTTCAGTACAGACAAACCTTCAATTCCAGCAGGAAAGAGCTCGGTTTCTGCATAGATGCATTTCTGACTGCCCCCCTGACATGTCCTGCCTCAGGGAAGAAGGCAGCATGGACCCTGCAAACAGCAGATGAACAAGAGAACCCTCAGCCTGACAGATGAGAAGGAACAGTCTGGAGACCTGGAGCACGCGGTGAGCACAGGGCTGAGCCCAGATGCTCCCTGCAGACTCAGTGGCTTCGAAGACTCTCCCATGGCACCCCACCTACCAGCCCCCCCCGTGCAGTTTGCAATACTGCTACGGGGTACCCCATCTCTGTGGGGTGAGAATGAGGGACTCCTGAAGGCAAGAGCTGTGATCCTCCCTGCTTAACAACACCTTGCTCCTCAAAGGGAGAATATAATGCCCTTAGCCCCACTGCCGTGGAGGTCTTAAGTGTTGTGCAATAGCCCTGTGGTTCGGCAAAGCCCCTGCTGTCATCCGAAGATCTGGCAGTTACATGTTTGGCCCACGTGTTGTGTTTGCACAGGAGGGGAGACGAAGGGATCCATGTACATGCGAGATACAGGGGAGTGAAGTGATGGAATAATTCACTTGGTATTGGGACATTTATGAGTCACCTTCCTCTTCCCCTCCCCTCCGAGATAGATGTCATAATGGAGACTAAGCCTGCAGTAATCTCCATATAACATATGTGATATGTTTACTTATTTCTTTCCTCTGTCTTCCCTGCTCTGCAATGTAAATAGTCATTTGTTCCTCTTCCAGATGCTGGTACATGGTCTCACCAGTAGGAAATATATTATCATCCAATAAAACCAAATTCTTGGTGGCAATGATGATGATTTATTGGTTTTGGCTCTGTTGCATTCACAGATGGAAATAGAAGCTGGCAGTTAGCTCATGTCTTACAACCCAGCCTAGACCATTCACTTTAGCTTGCTGAATGCTGCGCTTTGGAGACGGTATCTGCTCCTCAAAAGAAAGTTTCCAGGGTTGTGGTTGGATTCATTTAAGACTGCAATCAGCATCAATTAAATGTGAATGCATCATGGGGACCCCTACTTCCTAATGGTGAGCTACCTCAGGGATAGAAACATCCAGGGCACATCTCCAGCCCTGGAGTGATATGTCCGCCCCAGTAAACATACGCACTGGGAAGCTTGCAAGCCAACCCAAACAAACACTGCAGAGCAGCCTGCAAAGTCCTGACCCATGGAAACTTCTTGGGTCCAAGGGTCTCTGCAGCTGGAGAGGACATCCTCGCTCACAGCTGCGGTGGTTGCTCCCTTCCCAGAGGCAGCCCTTCCCTTTCCCTACCCACCCTGACCCCATATGAAGCCACTGGGCTCTGGGAAGTGGCCTGGGAGACCCAGTGTGCCTGCTTCCCAGGGTCTAGTGCTGGGCTCCTCCACTTGCTGGCTGGCTTTCAGCAGGCAGAGCCTCTGCCGGAGCAGGGTTTCCAGCCGAGCCCACGCACTTGCACTGTGGGAAGAGCTGAGACCTCTGTGGTTGGTTCGTGTTTCAGAAGCCACTTGTGTGTGGAAGCATCTTGGCTGGGCACTGCTGGCTTTGCAGAAAGACCTTTATTTATTTATTTTTTTTTTTTCCCCTCTCCAATTCTCTAACTGGGCCAAGAGGAACCCTGCAAGCCACCAGCGAACCTGACAGCATGCTCAGGGCTGAGGAGATATTGATGGCTTTTAAGCAGGGTGATTAACGGAGTTAACAACTGAATTGCCTTGGGTTGCCAAAGCAGCTGTTTTGGGGGCTTGGTCTGAGTCCCCATAAAAAGCCCTTGGCTTATAAAAGAAGAGCCACATGCAGTCCTTGAAGCTGCAGCCTTTCTCTGCTCCTCAGGTCCACAGCTTCTTTGGAAATACACCATCAGGGCTGGATAGCGTCAGGGCAGGGCAGTCACTTCTCCTCTGCCATCTTCACCCTGGTAAACCTCAGGGCAACCTTTCCTTGCTGGTATCCCACTTTGGGTTGCATCACACCCCAGGGACATGAGCTGGTGGAAAGGGGTTCGCCCAGAGCAGCTGATGAGCAGTAGCTTGTTTTCCCCGGCAGTAATCTGCTGGCATGGCCATGCCTGGGGTTAGACCGGATTACAATCACCCTTAAAACTTCTGCTTCATCCTCCGATTGCTCCTGGTCAGAATCTTTCATCTGTTTTGGGAAAGTTTGGTTAACTTTCATGTGGTTTCCAAAAAAGAAAGTCATCCACCAGAATTTCCTGTTATGCCATCAGTCTCCAGCCTGGCCAAAAGGAGCAGTTTACTGTTGTTTACATAGCTGCAAAAATGTACTAGGACCTTCCCAGCCCAAGGTGCCTGCTTATTCTTAAAGCCTGGCCTCCCGAGGCTCGAAGTGCCATATGCAGCTGTGTTTTGCTCTGCAGGCTCTTGTTTCTGGGGAGGGAATTTCTCCAAGGCAGGATACTATGTCTTCACATGCCTCCGCGCCGTGCCTCGTGCCAAGGGGCCCTGATTCTGACGGGGGATGCAGGATGCTCCGGCAATTGCAGACGTGTACTGGAGCTGGGAAGCTGCTCTGAAAGCTCCTGCTGCCGGCGTGAACACTGTTAAACTCATGGCATCTCCTGCCTGGGCATGGAGGGAGGAGAATGGCTTATGGTGCAGCAGCTGGGGCTGGTGAAAGGAGGGACCCCGGGGAGGGAGGAGGGAGGGCAGAAGGAAAGCGACGCATGGAGCTTTCCAAGAAAGCTTCCTGCTATTCTGGGAATGATGCTGAGCCCTTGCCAGGCAGGAGCCAGGCTTGGGACCCCATCTAAAAGGCCTCTGAAATCAGTGTGAAGGTGGGCAAACAGCCTCTATCACAGGGAGGTTCCTGGAAGCCAATGGAGAACATGTGGTCTTCTATGTTTTTGTGTTAATTGGCCTCTTTTCTGGGTAGTGGGTTTTGGCATATGGAAAAGTGGGTACTTGCACAGGAAAATAAACTTCTCCTTTGAATCAGGTGCACCATGGGATTTAGAAAGCACAGGGAAAGCTACTGTACCCATCTGCTCTCTGTGCTTCTGCCATGGGGGACCTCTGGAGTCCTCCAGACAGCCCCAAGTTAAAACACCCTCTCAGTAAACACTAGTTTAAGTGTGAGTATTAAACAAACCATCTGTCCCTGGAGGTCCATCTTCTGTCTGGGGAGGCAGCTCTTGCAAAGCAAGCCTGGCTCTTGGTCATCACCCAAAAGGTCACTGTGGGAATGTACATATGGGGAAAACCCCACCATAGATAGTCAGGGGAGCAAAGGAGGAGAGGTACCACTGTAATTTGTACCTTCTAAGTGCTGGAGCCATCATTTAAGTCCTGAGTGCCTAATAACCCTGATAATCCCAGCTGTCTACTGATATGCAACGATGCACTTGTTTCTTCACTGAGAACTAAGGGATTCGCTGCAATGGGATTGTGCTGCTTTTTGTTGGCAGAGCTGCACACGCTTAATGGAAAGCAGCAAAAGGTTGGATCTAAAGGTGATATCTGCAGTGATTTCAAGGTCTCTGGTCTTTGAATAGCTCTAGAAGACCTGCCATGAAGATAATCCCATTTACTATTAAGTTCCTTTCACCTTCAGGGTTTTCATTTCCCAGTAGAAAGAGCTGAATCACTGAGCGTCCCCCAGAGCAGTGATCACAACCCATAAAGTGCCACTGAGGTTTATGAAAAGAAAAGCCAAGTTATGTCGGTCAAACATCATATTTGAAGTTTATAAAGGATTAATAAAAAACTAACAGGCAGTTTTGCAAATGGTTACACACTCTGGTGCCTAATGTGGTCCTTCACAGCCATCATTTGCTCATTAAGATCAATCTGTAACACAGAGTATTCAGACCTGTACTCTTCTTATGATTAGAAATAATTTGGTTTCATTTTTCTGATGAGAAAGATACTTTAACTAAAACACAGTTCTTTGCAATACACAAACAAAATGTTTGAAATGGCTTGCTCTTTAAGGAAAAAAGTAAACTTTTAAACATATATTTTGTTTTTATGAGAAAAAAATCAGTTTTACTTGTTCCCCCTCTTTCCTTTTCCAATACGGAAAACTACAAGCAAAATAAAACCTGCAACCTTTTTCAGAATATACTTACCCTTTTTGGCCACACTGACTTTAAAAAACAATTTGTAAGCATACCGTTAACAAAGACCCTGTGCTTTTATGTTTACATAGCTATTAATTTACAATATTCTTAAAATTATAGAGCCAAATCTCTAAGTCTTCACTTTGTTTTCCCATTAATGGAAATTTGTATAAGTAAAGAATGAAAAAAGAAGTCATTTTTGACCTAAGTAAGCCTGTGAAAATTTTGCCCAAGTAAGAAGCGATAACGATTTCAAAATATGGTCCTTAGGAAAATCTCTATGAAAGGTAAAATAACGATGTGACCAGCATAGAAAACATTTTTTTTTTTTTAGAATTTTTTATCAATTTTAAAAACAATACTGAAACATTCTCCTGTATGTCTTTCAGTGGATTTTGGAAAACGTTTCTGTTGCAGAGCAAGGCAAGAAAAGTGGAGACTGCAGTGCAGTATTCTCGGGGTTGCCTCCTTAATCGAAACCAGCATCACATAATGCTTTCCAATAAAAAGAATGTTCTACCCGACTGGAGCTCCAGTCCTACAATAATCAGTCAGAATACAATTATCCATCCTGGAATTAGATCAGTAGAGCTAGTGAAAAAAATACCCAACCCTGTTTTTATTAATTTTTTGCTTTTCTGTTTCCCTAAATGAAAAGCTATTTTCAAAATTTGTTTAAATTGAAATGTACTCAAACATCAAACACTGGAAAAGACCTCATTTGATGAAAACTATACTCTTTTCTGCCCTCCTTCTCCAATTTAAACTTGGCAAAATAAAAATATACCTATAAAAATTGTTTACCGACTCTCCTAATGGAAAATACCTCCTATTTTCTGACTCCTTGTGCTGGTGTTAACAATGAAGTTATACAATGGGCAGCTTCTCTGCCCAACAGCGGGTGCCCTGGGAAGGTAAGTCCAACAGTTTCAGAAGAATTCCTGCACATTCATGTGTTGGTAGATGAACAGACTGTCATCTTCTGGACAAGGGTGTAGGACCTTCCAGTGGGAATGTGGTTGAGGAGGCCTTGGGTTTCCATCTGAGCTGCAAGGCAGCATTTTAAGCAGTAGCCTACAAAAGTTCTGAACCTGGTCCATCCAGTTCACATTCTGTCTCCAACAGGAAAAAGACACATCAGAAGAAGTGCATATGGTGTTTCTCCCCCAAATCCCACTAATTCCAGCTTGGAGAATTTCCTTAGCCTGATGTGACCCATCTATTTAATGATCCCACTGGACTGCTCCTCCAAGTACTTGTCCAATCTCCCCAGGACCCCAGGTAAACTTTTCACACCCGTAATTCCCCTTGGCAAAGATTTGCACTGGCCCGTTACCCACCATGGGGGAAATACCTCCTTTTGTTTATTTTGAGCTTGGCTCCTGGTGTCTTTGCATGGTGCTTCTCCTCTCCCACATCCTGTGCAGATATGGTTCAGTACTGCTTGGGGAGGAAGGTTTCCCACATATGAATCATCCGCAACGCTCCCCAGAGCATTTCTTGATGCCCTCCATTCATGTTAAGTAACCAATAAATTTCACTAGCATTCAGCTTGTGAGGGCTGATAAGATCACAGTGAGAAAGGGGACAGTGCCAAAAATATTGAGCTTTTTAAAGGATGTGCCATATAATGCTTTTAACATTTGTAGCCCTTAAGGCCAAAGGGATCATTAGATCATCTACTGTGACCTGTATAATGCAGGCTGGAGAATTTTGCCTGCTTACCCCCGCACTGAACCCAGTAATAACTGGTGTTTAAGTGAACGGGTAACACTGAAGGTATTAAAAGCACCAGCACATGAAACTGCAGCTCCAGTAGCAAGGAAGGATAATGAATCTGTCAACTGGAGGCCACTGTCCTGGGACTGGAGAAGGAAAAACTGGTGCCTAAATTCACACAAGTGAGGTAAGGAGGGCAGGATCCTTGTGGCTACTGCATGCCCATTAGCTGACCTCATTTTTATGGAGGGTCTGAGAGCAGAGTTTGATGCAAGGGGGGAGCAGGAGCATGGGAGATGGAGGAAATCCCAAGTGGTTTTGTTACAGACAGATCGTGTTGCTCTAACGCAATATATAATCATAGATATTCAATAAGATAACTGACTTCTTGGAGAAGGGGAACTTATGGTCAAAAATCTGACCGTAAGCAATTTAAGTCTGAATAAAAAAGGAGTGGGGATCTGGCTACAGGGTTACACTAGCAACCCATAAACCTTCAATGGATTAACAGGTCAAAGAAAAATTTCCTTTGTTTCTCAGGGACTGGCCATAGGACATGACACCTGAAGAACGTGGCACAGTGAAAAATGCAGGTAACACAACGTTGGGTGATACTGCCAATTTTGAGCACTACCAAAGATGCAGCCAAAGTAATTTTGTGGAGTGGCAGACACCTGGCTGCACAAATGCAAGGTCAAGTGCAAGCTGGAACCATTCCCTGAACTGGAAACTAGTGGTTTGGAAATGTAGAAGATGGGAGAGATGGATATACTCCTTTGTTGTGGACTAACTATGGACCACAAGCACAAAAACAGCTAGTATGTTGGTCACCAACATGTTTAGGCTGGAAATCAGAAGAAATTTAACTCTTAGAAACATGGGACTCTGGACCCCTCATCAAACTCAGGGCGTGAAGAGCCCAGAGCTGCTTGTGTTGCACCGGTAGGCACAATCCTGGAATTAGAAACGAAAGCTTGTGGGATGATGTGTTGGGTGTTGGACTGTCTGGAATTTCCAAGAGGGGTTAGAAGAAGAACTGATGCCCATGTTTGTCATACAGCATTTACAGCACATTAAATTAATCACAGGCTTTGGAACTTCCTGGCTCTTGCAGGGGATGAGCATTATTTCCTCACCACAGCTCCTCTCCTGCTTCTTGTGTAATTTCACTCCTGGATTTGGTTTTTTGCCTTTCTCTAAAGCTTTAGTGACTGGTCCCAGCCAGAGCTGATGACTGCAACACCAAGATGCTTCTCAGGTAGGCCTTGCTCACTGCCTCTGTCATAAAAGCATCAGTAGATGTGTTCTCAAGCAGAAATTTTCTCTCAGTTTAAATAGGCAATTACACTTGGGACTCCTGCTTCTGCTACAGGATGGGTCATGGGCCACTTCCAAGTCTCTTTTTTCACCTGGCATACTTTATTCCACTGCATGGTCCAAGCCTCTGGAAGCATGCTTAACATCTCCTGATCTCTTCCTGTGCCACACTGCAGTTTTTGAGGCTTTTTGAACTTTTTGGTCTAGAGAGCTCAGCTGTGAGGCTTTTCTCCTTCCCCTGGGCAGGAAGGAAGTAGCATGTGTGGCATCACACTATTGACTCAGTCGATAAAAAATTATAGATCCATAGATCAACCATGGCTTTTGCTCTTAAATTGGGTAATTCTTGCTGCACTTGCTGCATCAACACATCAGCTGCATTACATAGCAGCCTTTGTTCACCTGTTTTCACTGTAGCAACTGTGAGTAAAACAAAGCTCTAACGGTGTTCATGTATGGAACGCTATTTTTGATGTCAGTGAGAACATAAGAAGAATGAGCCCCACAAACACACTCTTCCTCCCTCGCAGGAGCTGGCTTTGACTGTTCTTCTCCATTTTGGCTCGTCATCAGAGGCAAAGATTCTTCCCCAGGACAACACAATAGAGGAATAAAAGTGTTTCTTTTATTTCTCGCCATGGCCACCTCCTTCTTCTCATCTTACTGCCTTTTCTACTGGGGCTGAGGGCTCCAGTTGACACCCTGTTGCATTTGGTGCTGCGTGTGGTGAGAGATGGACCCTGCAGAAGCTCACAGTTTGGGAGAGAATACAGGGCGATGGAGGACAGACTTGCCAGAGGCTACGTAATGGGTCAGTGCCAGAGCAAGGAATAAGATGTGAACTTTGCATCGGCTGGTTTAGTGACAGATGCAGGGGGCTGTCTCTCCTCCTGCTTGCTGTGGGAGCGAGACTTTTTCTGTGCTTGTTACTGCACAAGCACACGCTCAGTTTCTCAACACCAGCACATCCTGCACAGCTATTTGGTGTCTTCTCTGTAAATTCTTGATTGCCAGTAAGTGGGGCAGATAGGATATATCTGAGTGCAAAGTGGAAGGATGAGCTAACGTGGACAGGGAGCACAGGGAGCTGTATTTTCATCACAGGTTTCAATGGGTGCTTACACAGACTTCTGCCTTTCAGACACAACCAATGTGAGTGCACCTGCAGACGGCTGTCTCTGAGCACCTGGGGAACAAGATGCTGCAACATGACCATCACTACTGAGCGTGGTCACCCTCTAGGGACCTGTCAGCCAGAGCCAACACTTGAGCTTGGCAATGAGAAGCATTGTGCCCCATCCTGCTACACCGTCAGTCTAAAATATGGCAGGAATGTGATAGGTTTCACCAGCTCTACAAATCAGGCTCAGCCTTGAGAATGCTTCATGTCACTCTACATAGAAGGGACAAGGAGGGAAGCATCATTTTACATTAGGAAAGCTCTGAGCAGAAACCATTTGTCTGCACAAGATTGTGTCCAGGCCTGTTTCATTGCTGGGCACTGGGGACAGCAGCCTTCTTCCACCATCTGTGTATAATAAATGAAGAATTTGGGTCATAAAAATTTCTACCCTGTTTAAGATGCACGGTATTGCTTTTCTCAAGCTAACTGCCCCTGGCAGTTCCAGTTAATACTTCCGTTTGAAATAAAAATCTTAAAAGCCTTTTAAGTTGACATTTAAAGTAATTTGGGAAACAATGTGAAAACATAATCTTTCTTCCAGGGTCTTTTTGCAAGGTACGGAGTCTAGCAGCTCTGCAAACCCTTTGCCCATGGCAGACAGCCTCCGTGAAGCCTCAGGAACAAATGTTTATCCTAGTTGTGCAATATCATCTCTGGCTCCCACCCTGGCCTTGCGCTGCTATGATAATTGTAGATGCATCTTTTCTCCAAGGGTTTGTACCAGCTGATGGGAAAGTCCTGTTAAAGTAATAGTGGAGCAGGTAAAGACTCTTAGGGAAACCTTGGCACTCTCCACAATGTGGGGCACGTGGCAAATCTCAGCCTTCCCCAAGGAGGCTGGAGCCATCCATCTGTGGCAAGCGGGGAATGGAGCTGCCTGGCATGGGCTTATGGGCTCGTATTGCACCATCTGCACAGGGTCTGACCCTCCCGTCCCACCCGCCTGCAGGGCAAGGGGCTGAATCTCCTCATTTCCCCGAGGGAACCATGAGTCGCCCCTTCCTGGGCAAATCCCTCTGCACCTGCAAGGACCCTTGGCAAAGGAAGCGGGAAGGTGGTTTTGTGCAAAATACCCCAAATGTTTCCACTCTGCGAGAGCTGGATGAGCCCATCTTCCTGGCAATTATTTTTAGCTATTTTTCCACAAATATTTTTCCCCTTGAAAATACACGGAAGTTTGGGGTTTGTTTTTTTTTTTTAATTATCATGTGCTTGGAATCCTGTCTTTAGCAAGTGCATGGCTGAACAGCTGTCTGTGAAATGAAGAATTACAAACATCATTTCAGCTCATGATTTTGTTTACATAGTTTGTGGAAAAATGGTAGAACTTCAGTGATGTCAGGAATTTTTTCTCAGGAGCTTTGTTTTGGAAGGGAGGCCTTTCTGGTAAAGGCATATCTTTACGCGCACCACACCAAACACAGGAGACTTTGATCTTTACTAGTACTCTGAGTTTTACTGTAAAACAAATTAACAGAATTTCTCAAGATAAAGGTTTTTCACAAAAACGAAAACAAAAAACAAAAACAAGGAGTGGGAATTGTTTTGAAATTGCTTCCAAATTTTCCTTTCCAGTTAATCTGCAGCTGTATGACTGTTACTCTGAGAGACTCCAACTTAGACCAGTCCTAAGGAGCACATGGTGAGAGATTTCCCAAAGGCACTAACCAGATATATCATGGAGAGAAAATAAGATGTGTATTGACCGAAGGCACCAGGGGTAGACTTCATCAGATGGTACATCAAGGTCCACATCTGAGCTACCCACCTTACATCCCTCCATAGGCAACAGAGGTCTGAGCAATATGGGATATAGGCCATATGGATGGCCATGAGGAAGATTTCCAAGTGCCATCCTCCTCATCCTAAAGTAGAAGCCTTCATCTGGTCATGAAAATCACATGTGAAATATGATCTTTTTTTTTCCCATTCAGTATAAAGAAAATCTGGGGATGAATTGCTCAGGTGAAGACACCCATGTCATTGACAACAAAATTAGAAGAGGACATATCTTAAGTTGACCAAGTGTCTCCAGGGCAGATGGACAGGTGGCTGTAGAGTGTTGTGGTGACACTCCTTAATTACTTCCATCAGTTAATGAGTTTTTAAAGATGATCCTGGAGTACCAAGCACCAGGCAGGTATTCAACACTGGCCAGGAGCAGGAATTTCTATTCTGCCAGGGTTTCCAGTGTTGTATAAAATGAGAATTATTCCCATGTAGAATTAAAAGCTAAAATTGCTATTGCCTTTAGGATAAAAATACTGAAAGAGGGCGTATTGGGATGTTTTGTTAGACTGTGTTGCAGGAGATGATTTGTTTTGAGTTTTACATTACATAGACTTTTAAGTGTAACTGATTATATAGAACTACAAAGTCTAATAGAACAAGATTGTATTATGATATAAAAGTCAAAATGTCACAAGTTGAAACTATGCTATCAAAATGCAATGTTTTGACTTTTTC
This sequence comes from Sagittarius serpentarius, assembly GCA_034782735.1. NCBI lineage: Eukaryota > Metazoa > Chordata > Aves > Accipitriformes > Sagittariidae > Sagittarius > Sagittarius serpentarius. The sequence continues at coordinate 18,576,012 of JAVKLA010000040.1, forward strand.
CTGGCCAAAACCTGCCATTGACATTTGAACAAGTTCCTGCTTGATTTCAGAAAGAATAGCGTTTTCCAGTGGAAAACCTCTTGGTCAAAAATATTTTGACTGGCTCTGCTAGGGATAGAAACAGAGGGTGACTGCAGGAGAAATAAATGCTATGGCTTTTCTGCCTGAGTCATTCTGCTTAGTCTTACTCTGTCTGTCTGGGTGTCTATGGGCCAGAACTGCAGCTGCTACTGGGACACGTACAGCCACACACAGCCGGGCACGTCCTTTCTTGCTTTAGACAACAGCTATGGAGTCCCAGTGACCTGCCCTGCTTTTTACTCAGCTGAGAGACCAATCCTCACGATAACCCGGAGATCCTCTGAAATTATCCCACCTATAGGGACTGTCATGGAAAAAGAAGTCTTGGTGGTCTCTTGCTCTGCTTGGCTTAGGGGCAGCTGGTCTTGCATGCTAGCTTGTACCTGCCCATTTCAGGCACTGCATAGGAGAGATATTTAGAATGAACAGACCTGGTATTAACGTTATTATCGTAGCCAGAATACTGGGACTTAGCCAACAGTAAAAACAAATGCATCTTCCTTTCTCAGATACTGGATTTTTTCATCAAAGTTCTGTGGAGCAGAGGGGAGGTTTCCACTCTGCAGTTTTCACCTGAAGAATGCAAGGTTTTTGATGTAGTCATTTTTTTGCTGCCCAGTTGGTCCAACACTGAACAGCTTCATTACCCCCAGAGACAAATTGCTTCCAGTCTGCTGCTGATGGTAACCTGTGAGCAGCAGAAATTGTCACCAAGGACCCTTTTAGACTGTGGCTCATGGCAGTGTCTCCTCCTAGCTCCCACCGATACATGTCCCTGCAGAAGCAGCTGAAGGCTGTGGTTAAACTGAGTCCCTGCGGGCTGGGAACCTGTGGTCTAGGAAAACAAACATGCATTTTTTATTCTAGTCCCCTTGATGTACACAGCATTTCTGGAGTTTCCCTTCATGACACAGAGAGATGTGGCCATTGCTGCAGAGGTGCTCAGCTGTGTTCACAGAGCATTTTCAACACCCTGACACTTCATTTCAGTGCTCAGCTCTACTGAGTCCCAGCTCTTCCTTTACGTTTAGTTGTTAACTTGGAGTAGCACTGTTCTGAAGATGGAAACTTCCCTCATTTGGAGCCTACAGAATTTATACAGGAGGTAAAATTATTCGTTGTTGAGACAAAGGGGCTACTTGCCCTAAAGAGTCTACAGCCAAAGCCTTGCTTCAGCGAGGACTCATGGTCAGGGTCTGTCCCACACAAGCTCCCTTCACATGTGTTTTCAGCTCCTTAACACATGCTCTAGAACTACTATACGTTTTCTGTCTAGGCCCTTCCTAACCCATACTGAAAATGATGGTCTTAGTAAAATTTTACACCGCACTTTAAGGTTTATGAGTCTGTAATACATAATTTACCCCTGGTAAGGGACGCAGCAGTGGTCTTGTGCTCTATGTAATGCTCAGCCAACACCAGCCCTAAATATAGATCATCAGTGTTTAAACTGTGAAAAGAATGTTGATGACATTTTCTTTTCTTTACTCCACTAAAGACAAGAGAGGTTCATGTAAAACATAAGCTCTGGCCCCTTTCCAACATTAATGCAATTTACTGCAAAAGTGCTCACTTTTTTAATTAAGCTGGAATGCTGCTACTCTTCCTAGGAATGCAAAACGAGCGGGTTACTGACAGAGGGAAGGGCTAATGACTGCAATCTGCTCTTAACTGAGCAAAACAAGACTTTGCCACCTCTGCTGGGCTTTGCTCAGGAGTAAAATTTGCTCGATGGAGCAGACAGCGAGCAGTGTTGGGTCCCGGCAAACAGAGAGCCTGTTCAAATGTCTAAGGAGTAATTCTGCAAGCCACTGCCCTCTTAGGTGAAGTCACCATGATCAAGTAGCTGGGATGTGAATTTCATAGGCTGATCTAGTTTCTGAATAAATAAAAGTCTGGAATTTTTTTTGAACTTCAAATGGCTCAAAATGAAGAATCTACACCCCCTTCACATGTGTCCATAGCAAACTGTTTATGAAAGTAGAGCATAAAATATTTGATCGTGGTTTTGATCCAGAACATGCAAACATTTGTCCTCTTGTGCTGCCTTCACCTGGTGGCTTTCATTTTCTTCGACATAAAGACAGGGTGAAGCAAAGTAATAGAAAAATAGAAAACATCTTTGTCGAAAATGAGATTGCAGCTGTGTAACTGGAGCGCACAACCATAAATCAGAATGTCAAATCCAAAGCACATGACTTTTTGTGAGTTCTCCATGTGTGCTATAATGTGATTACAGCCTGGTTACTATTATGATTTAAAACAAAGTCTTTCATGCTAGAAACAAAATGCGGAATGTGAGCAGCCTGGGGGAGAGAGACGGGAGACTTAGCCCTGACTGTCAGAGGTGGGCTAGAGGGTTTCAAGTGCTTCTCCGTCAGGTGTGAGGGGACGAGGGAAGGACTCAACCCCAGCTTTGGCTGCAGTCTTAACATCAGGGACAAATTAGCTGGTGGTGTTCAGCTCTCTCTAACAATCCTCAATTAGGGATGGGGTAGGTTTCTCTCTCCCCATGTCGTAGAAAATCCTGAAGCCAAATACACAGATTACAGAAGTCATTCTTTTCTGTCTATCACATAAACAAATGGTCCAGCTGTTACTGCTAAGATTCCAGTTTGAAAACTTGGACTTTCTTGTATAAACTTCAATGTAATGGTATTTAAAGTGTCATAGACAATAAGCATCTAATCCTAGTCAATAAATTGCAGAGTAGTTGCATGAGCTTCGAGAACTGTTAAAGACAGCTGTGCTTTTTTTGTAATTCAAGTCATTTCCAAATTGGGCAGCCCTCCTGGTGTATTTTCAGACAAACACAGTGTGCTCAGAAAATGTGTTGTTTGGAGCAGCACGAGCATGAATGCAAGGGCGTCACATCACCCAGAGACAGAGTGGAGATCACATTCTCCATTTCTAAGAAGCTCAGGTTGACGAGGGGGAATTGCTGAGATGTCTGTGAAATTAGTAAATGGCCCTACAGATCTCCCGAGGGAAAACATGGCCCCTGTGGAGAAGAAGGGGAATATTCCTATTAACTTCATTTGAGCCAGCAATATAAATGGGACCATAGAGACTCCCGTTCCTTTCAGAGAGAGGGGAAAGAGGGCAAATATTTTTTAACTATCACTCAGCTGTTTTGGAGAAACGGCAGCCTGTAAGGTCTGAAGAGGGTGGACAAAGCGATATATTCCAGGAGCCAGCCTGCTGCCGTGCCCCTGAGGAAGGCTGGTTGGGACCACATGTTCTCCACCAAAGTGAGGTGTCTGGGACACATCTCAATGCACATGACTTCTCCCGCTGGGATCAAACATGAGGGGTCAGAACAGGGTTCCCTGGGGAGCAAATTTTGGGATCATGGTCGTGGTTTTGCAGAAAGAGCGGCAACCACCAGCCTCTTTAATTCCTCTTGTTGACCTCAGTAGGAGATCAATGCTTCTGAAGACCAGACAGGTGCTTGCAATAAGCTTCCAGAGCCTCCCCACCAGGCTCGGGGTGGAAATCTTGGCTCAGATGTGTATTTTCAAGGTATTTCAAATGTTACATTTGAAGCCAGTTAGCACAGGGTCACTGCCTGGTATTGTGAGGTGCCCTGTGGGATTTGATCGAGTCGAAAGGTGTCTGCACACTTGCTGCTGGGCTGTCACTCTCCCTCTGTAGGCAGCTGTGGTGACAAACATCCAGTTGAGCTGTTTCAAGGGTATTTTTCCACATCTGTGAGCACCAGGCAGATTAATCTATTTCTTTCCCTCCCACCCCCCTGTAAGCCATTTTATGACCGTCAGACGGTTTACACCTGAGAAGCAGCCTTGCCTCCTGCAAGCGCTGCTCTGTGGTGCTCAACATCTGCCCCTCAGCACGTATCAAATATCCCTCTCCTTGTCAGCAGCATGAGTAAAACAGACAAGCTGGCGGAGAAAACATAAATCAAAAGCCTCCACTGCAGGGCAGGATTTTGCCGGACCTTTTCATGGGGCCGAGTCCCCGGCACGCTTGCCTAGTCGCACTGACCACCTGCTGCAAGGGCATCCCACCACTGGGCTGGGTTTAAATATGTGCAAGCAAGGTGCTTTTGTCAAACCCATGTCTCCCTGCCTGCGTTAGCCCAGCATTGCATGGGGAAGGGTCCCAGGATGGCCCCAAGCCCGCTGCCAAGACCCGATCCTGGAGCCGGGAGCCTTGGGCTCAGTCTCCAGCTTGGCCACAGGCTTCCTGTGTGGTCTTGGGCAAATCATACACTGCAAGGCCCACTCTCGGTTTGCTGATATTTTGAGAGCGCCGTGGTTTGGCAGGTGAACGAGCTGCATACGTATGTGGGGAGAGGAGGTTTTATTATTAGCGCTGGTTGAAACACAAGTGCTGGCTCCATCTGCGCGCGTTGCAATTTTGCAAGTGTCTCAGCGCAGGGTTAGGAAGAGAGCGCTCAGTGGAGCGTGTGTATGCTGGGGTTTCATCCCTGCCTTGTGTGCAAATGGCAGCATCGCCGGGAAAACAACCTTTGCTGATCCAAGCAGCCATGAAACCAGTCCATCATCACGTATGTTCTCAGGAATGCGCGCTTGTGTGGGTCTCTGTAGACAACCCTGATTCATCACCTCCAAAGCAATTAATAAAACTCAGCTGGCCCTTCCCCAATATATTGAAAATGATTTGCAATTTGAGAGTGAGAGTCAGTGTTGTTTTTCACATGGAATCAGTTTAATTAATCACACTGTTTGAACAGCTGGGTCCGCCATGCATTTCTACTCGAGTTCAGCATTCCTAGAAAACTTGTCAAGTATGAATCAAAATAATACCATCTCCCTGCTTCCAATGATTAATCGCATATCTCTCCTTCTCATTCACACCTAAACATCAGCTAAATCAAAAGCAGCCTCCTTCCCCACCATTGAGTTTGTGGCTACTCGCCAGTCTAGGATAAATTATCTAGAGAAGGCTTTGAAAAGCTGTTGGTTTACCCTCAAACTTTTGTTATCAATGTCTGTTGCAATTTCACATGTATTTGTAGTCTCTAGGAGCCAGGGGCTGCACAGGAAATGTGCACATTCCAAAATTAAGGATTTGTGGCACAGAATTAAAAAATAAAATTAATTTCTAGCATCTGGAAGTCCAAGTGAGGTATTTGCAGGAGGTCTCCAAAGGGTGTCTGAACAAAGGGCCAGAGTTTTGAAGAATATGGCTCTGATTTCCAACATGAAGTCTGGTATGTCCCGAACATTTCTGTTTGCTTAAAGCAAGACTTTGTCTTTGGCTTTGTGGCAGTTTGCCGATGCAGATGGTGGATCCTGGTCACTAACACCATGTGTGTGCTGTGAGCTTGGGCCATCAGAGTTCATGCACAAAGTGTTGGCTTTGCAAGCAAGGATGAACACACATGAGGTGAATTGGCAAGTGGATATAAGTTACGGCCCTGCCAGCCCTACCCAACAAACAACTGGTTTTGAGAATGAAGAAGTGGGGATGTTTGCAAAAGCAAGGGAGATCATCAGGCAGAAATGAGAAGTTTGGCTCTTCGAGGGCAAAGAAGAACACTTCAGGCTGTTTGAATTGCCTACCCCGATGGAGTCAGTATAGCAAGGCTTTTACCAAATTCCCACTGCAGAAACCCGCTCCCAGCCCTGGGAGGGGTCATGGCTTGTTTTCCTCCTACTGCGCAAGGAGGCAGGAATATGCCATTGGGCATGAGCCTTGAGAAAGCAAAAAGGGGTTAGAAATAGCTGAACCTTCCCTGAGGACCACCCAAGAGGAGCTAAATATGGGGTTTCTTTTAAGTGGGGTTGGGATCAAAAGAAGAAAGGAGATTAGAGCCAATAGGGAGCTAAAAGGTAACATCTGGTCCTTTTCAGTGATCACCAATAGAAAGAGGCTTTCTCTGGCGAAGCAAAGTGTCCAGAGGAGCCTGTCCTTCAGCACAACAGGGGATGCAAATGGGAATGTCAGGCTTGGAGATGTTGCTTTGATGTCTTCTTCTGGTCCCAGCATCTCTCCATGCTGCATGAGAAAGGCATCAGACCTGGAGCTATGGTCTTGGTCACTTTAGAGGCCATCTTAACCCACCTGTGCTCCACAGAGAAGTGCTACATGGAGGCACTTGAGCTGCCTTGAAGTAAGGAAAGCTCTGTCTAAAGGGAATAAATACTGTCCTGGTGCTTCCTCACCCCGTCACAGCGTTACAGGGCCAGGACAAGGCAACATGCCCCATCTCCAGGCAGCACAGCATCCTCCAGGGAGGGACACATGAACAGACAATTCCAAGGCTGCTTTTCTGCCCTGCTCTCACTATAGGCTGCCTTAACATTAGTGACATTAAACCCATCCATTCCCCATGAGTGAGTCCTTCCCCGTGTCTCCTATTTCCATGGGAAACACTGTAAAGGACGGCTAGGCGAGGGTGAGGGCAAGCTTTGTGTCCTTCCTAGGCTTGCTGTGAAAGGCTCTGATGGGAGACCATCAATCTGCCCTGTCACCAGGGGTGCCAATTAACCAGAGTAAAGTGCCTCTGGGTGATAAGCAAATCCAGTCGTTGACCTTCCGAGGATGGAGCAACAGCAGGACAGGTCCTTAACTTGACAGCTTAGCGGGCAACTCATGACAAGTCCCTGTTGCTGGAGGCCAGCTGGCTTTTCCCAAAGGTTCCCTGTCTGCTTTTTAAGCCTGTAGTCCAGTATTTTGGCGGTGATTTTGCTGATTCTTAAGGACTGGAAAAGGGTGGGTGTCATTTTCTTATGATCATTGTGCTTTTCCATCCCTGCTGCCTGCTGACCCATCTGCAAGAGCTTTGCCACCTGGCACAGAAGATGTCTTGGCGGCTTTTAAATAGTGACACGCAAGTACGTTTGCCAGAGTACGTATGTCAAATCGCCTGCCAGGGTTTTGTCCTTATATGTGCTGTTGGCCCCCAGTGTAAGAAGGACATGGACCAGTTGGAGCAGGTCCAGAGGAGGGCCACAAAGATGATCAGAGGGCTGGAGCACCTCTTCTGTAAAGACAGGCTGAGAGAGTTGGGGTTGTTCAGCCTGGAGAAGAGAAGGCTCCGGGGAGACCTTATAGCAGCCTTCC
>JAVKLA010000040.1:18583393-18599841 GCA_034782735.1 Sagittarius serpentarius
TGTCCCTGCCCATGGCAGGGGGGTTGGAACTAATTGATCTTTAAGGTCCCTTCCAACCCAAACCATTCTGTGATTCTGTGATTCTCTGATACTCTGCTGCAAATGTGTTAAAAACCAGATTGCTGCAAAATTAGCCTGCAAAATGAATCATACTTCACTGTCATGTGCTGGTGTTCAAAGTGGCCAGGCAAACCTGGCTTGGTCTGCAAATCCTTCAGGAGCTCTCTGTCGTGCTAGTTAGCTGCCTGGGCTCTTACATGGCAGCAAAGGGAGGGAATAATCTGTCCCCTACATCCATCATTGACAGGAAAAGCAATCCTGGATTTATCTTGCAGCAAACTCAAGGAACTTTCTAACAGGGATGATAACGAAGCCAGGATACAAGTATCTAGGGAGGATGTGATGTCTCCATCACCAGGTCAAGCTGGTTCTGCCATGGGGCAGGAGGATGGAGGAGGAGACCTCTGGAGTCCTCCCAGCCCTGGAACCCACACATCTGTACACTCGAAGGATGTGACGATGAAATAATTTTGCTGCTCCCTCAGGCTTCTCACCCACAAATTCCTCCCATCATATCCCACTTCTTCTATATGTTTCTGGCAAGAAAATGCATACTTTGAAAAAAAAATTAAAAAAAAAAGAAAAACCCTGGGTTTGCTCTCCATAACGATACCAGATATCCTGCCAACAAAAATACAAACCCTGAAATGGATCTAGTTCTTTTCCCACATTTTTCTAAATATAAGGTCTGAATAGCAGCTCCAAGCTCTCACTTGGAAAGAAAGCTGCAGCCCAGTGCTGGGGTTTAACTCGGCAGGGAGATAATTGCCTGCGGTGGTACCTCAAGATTGCAACCCGGATGGGGGCTTTCCCTGCAAGATGCCACCAGCTGAGTTGCTCCATTGAGGCTGAAGCACGTGGGCAGCTGTGTGGGGCCAGCCTAGGCCGGCAGCAGCACTTTTTGCTGCATCCAAGCTAGTGGGAGACTTTTGTTGGGAAAACAAATGAAGCAAAACCAGCGAGGTGTTGGGATCCTTGAAGTGTCTGGGTAGATGGGGGTACTAAGGGGACTTGCAACCAGGTGAGTGGTCACTGCTGACCTCAGATCCCTCCTTGGGGGCTCCCCACCTCGCTGCATTTTGATCACATCCCAAAGGTGCCTACCTGCATTCTTATGAATTGTCTTTAAAAGAGCAATAGGCAACTCTGAGTCACGCAGTGGAGTGGAGCAGTCATGCTGCCTACATTAGGCATTTCTAGTAGGTAATAGAGACTCTTTCTAGTTTCCCTTTCCACAGCCTGGATTGCTTTTTTAAAAAATAAATTAATTAAAGGTAGAAGAAAAATATAACCTTGAGAACAGAAGTGATTTTTTTCCATTTGTGCACATGCAGTTCATCCCCCTCAGGTCTTGTTGTAGGGTCCAGGATGGAGACCATAGGGATTACAGCCCAGATGTGCACAGGTATCAAGAGGATATAAAGGTCCTGATGAGTTCAGCAGCATTTGGCACCGGTGCAACTCAATACGTGCTGTAGAAGACGAAGGTATATGCATTTCTGATCGCTTCAGCTCTCTTTAGATGCTGTTGAATTCCTTGTGCCCTGCTTAGGGCACTGCGAGGCAGGGGTACCACTCACAGGAGGTACAGCTGAACCTGGGAGCACCACAGACAAGTTCAAGGCCAGGTGGGGAATCTGACTGAAATGAGCAACCTTCTTAGGGTTGAGGTCTCCATTAAAACCTGAATATCTGTGTGTTTTCAGCTGTATTGTCGTCCTGTGGGCTGCAAGGCTGGGTTGTCTTCCACCCACAATTTCATCAGGTCCTTTTCAGGCTCTTTTCCAGGGTTTGGATTGCGTTCGGTTTACAGGATCCACCTCCCCTTCAGGTTGTTCCCATTTGGTCCTTTTGCTCCTCCCAATCCCCTTGCCCTAGCAGGAGCTGGGGAGGTTGGAGATGCCATGAATCGAGAAATACAGACTGTACAAATCTCAGCTTCTAGCCCTGGAGGAGAGAGATGCACCAAGGAAGCCTAAAGAAAGCCTTCTTGCATGCTGGAGGTGGGAGAGAAGTACACGCGGGGAGTCCTGCCGGACCTGGCCCCCGAGCCCGTGCCACCCTTCCGGGTGCTTCCTCAAGCCACGCTTCTCAAACACGGTGTCTTTTGAAAGAAATGACCTTTTTTTTCAAACGACCTTTTGAAAAAGGTCACCATTTTGGAAACTGCATTTTTTTCAAAGGACATTGGAAAACACTGGTTTGGGTTATTTTCCCTCCATTTTCATTTTTTCCCTCATTCTCTTCTTTCTTTCCCATTTTCGGTGTCTGGATCCTCCAGTGCTCCCAGTAAATGAAAATGTTCCTTCAAGTGGGAAGCTGCAGGGATGCGTCTGGGCAAAGCCTCCCAGGGACTTCTGGCCCCGAGCTCGGTGGGAACGGACGCTTATTCACTCGGAGGTGTTTTTGTGTGGCAGTTGCTGAGAAGTGCTGCTATCTGCCTGCGCTATTTCAAATGCAAGTCATTCAAAACATTCCCTGTGTTTTTTAGCACATAAAACTGCTGAAGTACATCCTGTACAGTGAGCAAATTACTCAGCTTTAAGCAGATATTTATGCTAATTATCCATGGGAAGCTGTTTCTGCCATTGTAATTTTTCATCTGCTGGCATAATGTTCGAAAGGTTTTATGTGGCGTTAACTATCAGCAGTAAAATCCCCTGCAAGTAACATGAGAAGGAAGAATCTGCTCTGCATACATTTATTTTCTTTAAATGTTCCTGATTTGCCATCTATGAGATGAAAGTGTTTACACTCAGCACTCCCTCCCCGTCACTACGGCAGCATTCTCTCCCTGCCTATTCTTGCTTCAGTTTATTTACTGAAGAATATTCATATTTTGTAAATCCCAGGTATTTATTCCCTTGATTATTTTGGCATGGTGCATTTTGAGGATGTTTGCTTTGTTTTAAGCAAATCCTTTTTCTGCCTTTGAAAAGCAGAGCACTAGTAAAAACAAAGGCAACAGCAATATTTGTTAATGTAAGTCCACGCTCCTAAAATATTTATTCTTTTTTCATATGAAGAAGATTAAATGCTTGCAAAATTCTACAGACACATGCACATATTTGACCCAGAAGGACGTCTCTTGGGATTTGTAACAGCAAATGTGTGTTGAACAAAACGTCTTGGCCCTGTACAAACTTACTTTGTGTTCTAAAAGCCAAAAACTTCATTTTAGCATGACCTTAGAAGAATAGTGATACTTTAGTATTTCCTGGTATTTGGTGCAAGGAATGTTTTTATTTGAATGCAGATGTCATTTGGTTTACAGGAAGGATTTGGTAACATGTCCATGCCAGTACTGCACTTATCCCAAATTTCCTGCTATGGAGGAAGAACATATGTCAAAGCTCACTGTTTGTTAAACTGAAAAGATTCAGTACACCAGAAGCTTCTCTTCTAAACATTGTGACTTTGTGCAATTTACAGAATGTTCTATCTCCATTAAACAATAAACCCTTGACCCCTGGAGCTGGCTTTCAGGATCCTGCTATTTGAGAAGGTAGACATAATGGATGGCAATAATAAATGAAAAGTTCAAGAGGTTAAGGAAAACTGTTTAATTATTTCTCTAGAGCGTGGGCTGGAGAAGAATTGCATATCTGCCTTCTCTCTTGTAGAAACCTTGCAAGGAATGACTCCGGCAGTGCAGCTCAGGCAGGGTATAAAGCAGGTTGCTGGCCCTCAGCTGTGTTTATGAACAAACGGTCTCTAGATACTCTTCCATCTCTGAACCTTTCAGCTTTCTGTGAGTTAACTCCCTGCCAGCAGCAAGGCTGTGCCAGCCCCACAAACCTCAGCATCTGTTTTGCAAGGATCTTTTATTTGTTAGCATGTGAAAGCTATTGCTCATGTGTGCTTCCCAGCTGTGGTGTACTTGGGCTTGGTATCTTTAAAGAAATCCTTGCCTTATTTGCTTGTTAAACCCGCACACACATAAAGCAGCGTGTTCTCCCCTCGTTAGGTGAGCCCGTAATGCAACCTCTGCTAACAGGTCACCCTTCCCTGCCTTTCTTCTATGGTAAAGCAAATCCAGGACAAACCCTGTTGTGACAAGAAAATCAGTAGGCTTTCCCTTCCTCGCCTTAAACGGACATCTCTCTTTTTTTACACTCCTGTTTGGTTTCTGTCACATTGCTTACTGCATTCAATTACTATGGGCTCTATCATGGGACTGAAAGCCCTGAGCTACAGTCATCATCTAGTTATGCAAGTCACTGTACAAACACCCAGCAAGAGAAAAGCTGCCCCAAAAACATTCATGGAAGGGCAAGGGGTGAGCGGAGAGACAGGGATCAGGAGTTGTGCTCAGGGTCACCAAGCACATCCAGGGCAGAGCCCCAAATAGGAGCCTGCTCTTGAGGTTTGACCTTTGGCCACCTGCTGATGGGCATTTCCTTCTCTTGGACACCCTGTGCCCTCCCTTGTGGTGTCTCTTGGGAGGTCTTCCACATACATGGAGTGTGGCAGGGCACAGGTATGGGGTTGGATGCAGGGGTAGGGTCACCCAAGGAGGAGCTGGAGCATCTCTCTCACTGGGACACAAAGCCCTGTGCTGCAATGGGGGGACCACCCTGGTGAGTCTCCCCCGTCTGTTTCCAAGGGCAAATGCTCTGCTTTGGGGTCACAGCTTGCCATGCAAGATGTCCAACCCCCTTTTTTATTGTCTTGCGTGGCTTGCGGACGCCTCTGAGGGTGCTTTGGAAAGGGGAAGTCATCATTTAATGCTGGGGCCAGGAGATGGAGAAGACCCTCCTTTGGGTCAGCCTTTATATGTGACCTCCAAGATGCTAGATCAGTCTGCACTGGCTAGAATGCTGGCCAAGGGTATTTTACGACAGATTTTGAAAGGGTTTTAAAAGCTTTTCACATTCACTTTCTCCTTCTAAATGCCTTGATCTGCAACTTGTACTGTCAGGAGTCATTTTCCCAAGATGGGCTTGGTGCAAAAAGCATGGCTTGACTTTGCTCTTTCTAAATAAGTTCCCCCAAATCAGTTTTCCCTCTCTGCCTACTGTGTTGGATATGAAACCATCCCAAACACAAGCCTCTGGTCTCCCCACAGCACCGTCAAGCGGGTGGGAAACGAGATATCAGCTTGTGACCCTGATGGGACCCTCTCTGTTTAAATAAACAGTCCAGGTTTCATGTAATGTTATACTCCATCATGAGCCCTGGAACAATAACAGTGCGGGAACCATTCACGTGACTTCCCTGGGATATATCAACAAACAGAAGGAGCGGTGAGCATTGGTGGCTTGTGCTGCGGGTTGGATGGGACATGTTCTCAGTCTGCCACCAGATCAGCAAAACAGCTTCCCAGAGCCACCACCTGTAAAGCACGAAATAAAAAAGCTTGGAATGGAAGATTTTTTGGGCCCAAAGTAAGTTCTAAGAAAAAGTACATGTCAACATGGTTTCCAAGCGTAGAAGTTAGGCAAAAGGGTCTAATGGTTGGTTGTGCCTTTGCAAGCAGTCTCCTTTTGTACCACTGAGCTTGTGATGCAGCCGCCTGCCCAGGTTTGGTTTCTTTCCACGGAGGAGTTCATTTTGGTCTATTAGCTGTAGTGAGAGGCTGCAGCCGTGGACTGTAGGTGATGAAAAAAAACCCAAAGAAGCCCATGGAGGTCAGAGCTGTCGTGAAGGGAGAATGCAGTCTGTGTACAGGGCATGGGAGCTCATCCTGGCAGAATCACCAAAGCAAAGGGTATTCTCCTCTCAGTCATAGTCCTGGAGTACGTGCCATTTTCCTCACACTAGTTACTTCTACAATGAGAAAGCCGTGGGATTTTGAGCTCAGTCTTCCTTGGTAAATACTCCATCAGCTAATGACTAAAATAATGATTCCCCACCCTGTCCCCTCCCTTCCCCTTGTGGGTGTGGTGGGAGAGCCGTCAAAACCTCTCATTTCCACTCAAGAAGGTGTAAGGAGGAGCTTTGGCTCACGCTAAAAGCTGTCCCCGCTTGACCTGGCTGTCGGCAGTATCTGGCCCTTTGGCCTGGGGAGGTTCAAGGAGACCGAATGGGATCATGCCCAGGTCCCTCCCTTGGATGCTGCCGGCCACACAAGCTGGCAAGCCCCAGGCTGGGAAGCCTTTACTGCATCCCTCTCCGGGCATGCTGAGTGCCTCTTGGCTCCATGCCACCAGGGCAGCTCCACGTCCAGCCGGCGTCCCGCCAGCACTCATCCAGCCACAGCACAGAGTAGGCCTTGGGCCAAGTCTGAACCACTCACAGAGAGAGATTTAGGCACTTGGACTCACATATGACCCAAGACCCTTCCAGCTTTCCCTGTGGGTGATGTGTCCCATACCCTTGCTGCTCCTCTCTGGAGCATCTCCGAGGGCCCCCATCTTTCCTGGACCCAAAGTTCAGACAGTACTGCAGTGCCGGGGGGAGCCCAGGGAACCTGCCTGGCTTACAGACCTTGTTCCTAATTGCGTGTCATGGTAGGAAGTGTGCACTGGCGACTTTGCTCGGCCTGTGGTTGTTCCCTGTATTTGCACAGTTGCAGATTATGCACAGAACCATCTGCTTGTCTTGTGTTGATTCACGTCCAGTTTTTCAAGGCTCTGGTTAGACAAAATGAACAAAAAGGTTATGCTTGTATTCAGAAAGACAGAAGGCCAGTTGGTTGGTGCCTGAGACATCCAGGGACGCCTGCCGCTCTGTAAAATGCAAAGGGAGGATGAAAGAGTCTGTTGTGCAGGTGTGGAAGGGCAGAGACAGACAACCCAACACCTACAGTTCACTTTTCCTGTCCACTGATTGTGCAGGAGCTGGGGTAGCCCAATTACAGGTGTGCCTGGGCCCAGAGCAATGCTCATGTCCTTGTAGCCCCAGCAGTACGGTCTTTACAGTCCTCCACCCCATAGGGAGTGTGAGGGTAAAGAGGGTGTGCAAGTTCATCTTGAAAGCAAGCAGTACATGTTAAGTTTCCTCTCAGGAGATTTTTCTTTTACTTTCCCTTAGTGGAGGAGACCCTGGAGCATACAAGAGCCATGGTTGGGGCAGGGTATGACTAAACACTATGGGTATTTTTGCTTCACACCACATGTCAGCAACGATGTCTCTCTTCTACAAAACCACCCTTCAGCACAACCAGGGCAGATACAGACCCACCATGCTCACGGTATTCTCTTTTAGAGTGACTCAGGTATCACTGAGGGCCCCGGTTTCTAAGAAACAGGTGACACCATACCTTGGCAATTTGATGACAGAGCAAACCAACCATGATGGCAAATTTTCTGCTCCTACGAGTGCATACAGAGGAGATGGGCACTGCTGGAGTGACACCCTCCCAGGAACTGTCCCTTGTCGCCTTTGTGCGGCAGCATCAGGAGGCAGTTTTGGTGGCTTGCAGCTCTGCCAGAGGAAGAAGAGGGAGGTAGGTGGCTCAGGAGGTACACATCTCTTAGGGACACCCAGCCAGCAGAAAGCCAATGAAAATAATGACTCACTTGACCCCTCACAAGACAGCCAGCACCCAAAGTTTTCCACGGTGTTAAAAAACACCACACACTGGCCTCAAATCACATCAGCCATGCCAGACTCCCACCTGTTTATGTGGAAAACTTTATGCACCCAAAGCATGAAGTTTTTCAGCATAATATGTTGGGTGGATCAAGGTTTCCATGTGCTCCAGTGCTGTCAAAAAATGGTGTCTTAGCCAACACTGGACTATACGAGGAGGGCACAGAAAGTTTGAGTCTTCAGGAACTCATTTGCAGAGGCTCTCCTGTTCCTCAGGCACTCAGAGACCTCTCACCTCCTACCCTTTTGTACACAGAAGAGCTGCAGATTCAAGCCACCTCTGGAGAATGAAAGAAAAACCCCACTCCTGTACTGCTTTGCAGCTGTGCCCTGGAGGAGAACCTTGACAGACGTACTCTCTTCCAATTGAAAATGAGAGTATAATGGGTACAAAACTTGGCACATGTGACAAAATAGAGAGTTGACCTAGGTAAAACAGTGCAAGAGGTAGGACCTAAAAGCAGAAGAGCAGGTGACTAGAGAGCCTGGTTAGGTAAGAAGGTATGTGGACTCTGCGTAACGTCTTGTGTCAAAGGATGAAACGCAAACATCCTCTCTGAGGAGAACTGCCCTTGTCCAGGAGCAATGTCAGGACTCGTGCTGACTGGCTTTAAGCTAGGATGACAGACTTTTCTGAAAAAAACTGAGAAAGCTACCTGGACAAAGGCAACAGCACTCCCAGGTGCTCTGGAGCCCATGAACATAGGACGTGGTGCAACCTCCCAGCCAGCTCTTGGGCAATAGCACTGGGTGTCCCGATCCCAAACTTCAGTCTTCCTTTCTCCCTTTTGAACATCTGCCCTGTGTTCCACCCCCTGAAAGCATGGAGAACAAGGGGTTCCCTTCCTCTTCGCAGCAGCCTTTTAAATATTTTTTCTCCAGCCACAGAACTGCAGAACAGTTCAAGCTGGGAGGGACTGGGCAGGTCTGTAGCTTAAACAGGGTCAGCACAGAAGTCAGATCAGTTTGCTCAGGGCTTTTCCAGTCACATCTAGAAAACCTTCAGGGTTTCACTCCCCGGATTGCTGGCTGGTGTTAAACCCCCTTATGAACGTTCTCTTCCCAGGCTGAACAAGACCTGATCCCTCTGCTTCTCCCTGCACACTCCAGCCCATCTTGGTGGCCATCTGCTAAACTCAGTCCGGTTTATCAGCATTTCACTTGTACTGGGGTCCCAAACCTACACACTGCATCCCAGCCGAGGTCTAATGAATGCCCACTAAATGGGAATAATCACAACCTCTCATCTGCTTGCTGTGCTTCTGTTGTACATTTCTTCTCTCTTTACTTGTCACAATTTGCTCTGGATGCCTCAGCAAGCAGTTAGAAAAGCTCCAGGCTAGAATAATTTCCAATAGCAGAATAGAGTTGCGTTTCTCAAACCCAGAGCAAGAAAACATCAAATAGTAGTAATAAAAAGTGATGTTATTTGACTGAAAAAATACATGCCCCAATTACTACAAATTCTGGTGATGAATTCTCTTGCTAGAGAAACCATGCTGCGAAAGGCTGGGTATCCTGGGGACAGTCACACTAAAGCAACGCATTTCTTCCTTGAGGCCTTCTGTTCTTGGAGATTGCTGAGTTGAACTCTAAGTTGATAGAGGTCCTGGGACTGCAGCAGTGAGTGACAGCTTTGTTAAGCTATGATTGATGACTTTGCTACCAAATTCTGATTAATGTTTCCTTCCAAACCCTCCTTGCCCTTGCAATATGCTGTCCATTAGCCCCTGCCAATATCTGCCTAGAATAACCTTCTTGCTGTGATAGGAGTTGTGTGATTATAGTTATCTAAATGTGTGAATAATTGGGAGGTTATGCCATATTACATGCTTCATCAAGTTCTCTGTTCAAGTCTCAGGGAAACATTCGAAGTTCAACACTATGTCTCAATTATACTTGAATTTCTGGCAAGGGAAAAAAAAGTCACATTAACGAAGCTGTCAAAAACACATTCTGCTTTAAATTTCCTGGGACAATTGGACAATGAAACTTGCTCACGCAGTGAAGAGCTGCCTTCTCCTCACACTATTAACGGGCTCTTAAATTTATTGGATTTCTTTCTTGCTTAGGCTCTGAAACTAGATCTTGATAAAAAGGAGTTGCTCAGTAAATGAGTAAGCTCTGTAAACAATAAATTCTGTGCTGAGACATTTATCTCCAGACAGTCTATACAGAAAGCAGTGCTGTTCCATTGGGATACGTGATGTGTTTGCACTATGTTGATATTTGTAAATTATAAAAGAAATAAAATAGGTGTGTTGTTGCAGCTCTGGTGCAATATTCTTGTTATTGAAAGTGAGACTTTATTCTTATGTGCGCTCTGGACTGGGATTCTGCCCCAGGCAGCTTTGCACTTAAGGACTTCAATGGGGGACAAGCCTAACCATAGTCTGACAAATTCCTTTAAAATTTCAGGAGCAAAGTGTTACTGTAGAGCTATAGATGTCAGCACTGGACACCATCCCGGGCTCTCTGAGGGAGAGCTGGACTTTTAACAGGGAAGCCAGACCCCCAGCTGGTTTTAATCCCAGTGATCACAGCCCTGTGTGCTGGCAGCATGCTCTGCCCAGGACAAGGGAAACTGGAACAAGCTGAGGCTCAGTGCGAGCAAGTACCAACTGAGAGGTGGTTGCAGAAGTCCAAGGGGTGTCCAAGAAGAGGTAGGAAAGGTAGGAGGATAGCAATAGCCATCACCTCCTGGGCTTGTTCTGCCCCGATTTCCAGTGACAGACTAGTCTGGGACTGGGAAGTCACCATTGAGTTTGTTGCGGTAGAGGTAGATGACGCCATCAGATAAACCCCATTTCTTTTAAGACAGCATTGAGGAGTTTTTCTTTACACAGCTTCTTCATGGAGTGGAGGCCATCTGCCTATCAGCTTCCTGCCCAGTACCTTGGGGTTGTAATTTTATGAAAAGGAAGGGCTGCTGCTCCGTCATAACAGACCAGGCAGGACTTGTTCATGGTCATTCATATATAGGCTGTATAAGGTAACACAGGGCCGGAACAGCAGTGGTGCCAGAGTAGGGGTGGTGGGTAATGCTTTATGCTCTTGCTCTGTGTGTGCAGAGCGGGGCCACCAGCCGTGGCAGCTCCTCAGCCCACTGGTCTGGAGGGATGGCTGTGCAATACCAATACCAGGTCACCCATGAGCTGACGGCAGAGCTAGTCCCAAACCTGCCCTGGGGCTTGCCCAAACCATCGGACAGCCATGCCACCAGGACTGGCATGACCAGGGTCATCTCCTCACAGCCTCAGTGGCCTGCTGATGTGGTGGGAGGGCAGGCTGGCAGGCTCAGTGGCAAGGTGCACAACCTCACAGCGTGCTACAACATGAAACCACCTTTGACAGGGACAAAAGGCACATGGGTGGTAGCTCTTCCCCACCTTCCCCCTCTTTGGGTCCTTCCCTTCCTCTCTTGGGGTGCTCCCCACTGCAAATCCCACAGCGAACATCCCCCCTCCAGCAAGGGGCTGGCCTTACTGCGGCCATACTGCTTGTTGCCATGCAGCAATGGTGGGAAAGACAAGGGAGTGAAAGGCTGGAGAAAAATCTTAGCAAGGTGAATGAGTGAAGACAGACCAAGTGTATTTATCTTTCCCGAAATATTGCAAAATACATCCAAACTTGGCCTACAGTGAGAGCACAAGCAGTAAAGAAATCTAAAGCCTGCAGATGCATTGCATACCAGCATGGAAAAGGGACAGCAAGACAGGGCCAAAACAGGCCAACCACACTCCCTTGGGAGTCTAGGAAATAAGTGAATCAAAGAGGGCTCGGGGCCAAAACAGGCCAAAAAAGGATCCCTCAGGAGTCCAGGAAATAAAATGAATCAAAGTGTGTTTGGGGCTGATACAGGCCAACCACAATCCCTCTGGAGTCCAGAAAATGAATTCAAGTGTTGTCCGGGCCAAGACAGGCTATTAAACTTTCCCCCACCACAGAACAAGTCAGCTGTGAACTGAAGAAAGCAGGGCCATTCTGCCGTAATAAGGACAGGACCCCAAAGCATACGTCAGCAGCCTCCTGCTCATGCATTTCCCCTTCTGAAGCACGGTGCCCCAGGATGCATGGCTGGTGCTTTGGGCTAGAGTCACCTCCTGGCCAGGACCCTTCCTCTGTAAATTCTCTTTAACTTTCCACAGTCCCTTAATGAGCTCCTCTGCCATCTTCCAGCATTGCCCTGGAGGGCCAGCAGCAGATACCTGGGGCCAAGAGTTGTCCTGGCATTTGTCTGCTTATGGCAGGCATGGCACTGTTGACCATGTTCACGGCAGTGCTGGCCATGCTTGCAGCAGTCTTGCCCACATTTATGGCGGGGCTGGACATGTTTGGCAAAGACGATTTGTGAACTGCAGTCTTTAAAGAGGGGCAGGAATAAGCTTCTTCCACCATTCTAGGCTGCCATGTGGGTCTGGGCTCACGGATACTGGTGGGGAACGAGATGTTGACTCCAGATTCTCATGCTCTGTGGCTGCTCTTCCAGCATGGGCTGCAGAGCCCTTGGGAGCCATGGTACTTGAGTAGGACAACTAAGGTCACTCTCCTTGGAGTGTTGGTCCTGGTCCCTGGTACCCAACTTGTAGGGTTAATCCATCAGCTGTGGATCCTCACCGACCCCACTGCCTTCAGCCCTGCCTGCTCCCCCAGCACTTTCCCACCACAGGAGAGCCACTGAGCAGGGCAACTGCCTCTGGAGCGGGTCTGTGAGCCGAAGCCCTGTCAGTCCCACGGCTCCTGTGGCTGTGAGGCTGATGGTCACAGCATGGGATGGGGCAAAGAGCTGTGATTCTTTTCTCAGAGTGAGGGGAGATGGACATTTTCACGTGGACCTGCTGGAGTACCCCACCGGCAGTGGCCGATGGCCTTGTCTCCCTCATTATGGCTTTCTCTGGGTATCCTGCATTTGGGCATCTCCATATAGGGATTTTTTTTTTTTTGGCAAACAGTTGCAACCACAAACTATGGGGGGGCCTCAGCACCTTCTCTCAGAGGCTGTCACCGCTATCACTGAGGGGTCATGAAGGGAGTAAAACTAGCGGCCGCTTCATTTTATCCATGAAGCAAATGGCGGGTAAATGGGGAATAAATCAGAGGAGGTACTGACAGTCTGCAGTCAGGCATGGGGATTTACTGCTGCAGAAGGTTTATTAATAGAGCTGTGGATATAGCAGCACTGTCTGTAAAGGGCTGTGGGATAATTTAATGACCAGCAAGGACAGAAAGCTGAGATAAGGATAACTGTAGCATCCATATTAACAATCTTTCCTCTCTGCAGTGGCTTAAGTCCATCTGAAGGGCCAGCCAGAGACGAAGTAAATCATGGTTCTTCATTGTGAGAGTGGTGAGGCACTGGAACAGGTTTCCCAGGGGGGCTGTGGATGCCCCATCCTGTGAAGTGTTCAAGGCCAGGCTGGATGGGGCTTTGAGCAACCTGGTCTGGTGGAAGGTGTCCCTGCCCACGGCAGAGGGGTTGGAACTAGGTGATCTCTAAGGTCCCTTCCAACCCAAACCGTTCTATGATTCTATGATTTTATGACTGTATGATTCTGTGGTTAGCCCCACTGTGGGTGTCCCTGTCCTGTGACCCTCCTTTAAGGCAAATTGCAATTTACTAGTGAGAAAAGTCTTAGATACCAACACCCACCTGAGCGGGGCAAGCAGTCAAGTGTCCCATTAGGCTGAAGGGCAGAGAGGGACCATGGAGGTCCACAGGAAAAGCACCTCAGCATGGCCTCCAGAGGATGAGATGCAACAAGCTGCAGCTCTGGAGGGCGGAGTGAAGAGAGACAAACACTGCTAGTCAATACCTAAAATGGGACTTTTAAGTAAGTGACCTAATCTTAGTCACCCTTGAAAGACATAAACAGCTCAGGCAAGGTCATGAGGCGTCTCCTATGAGATACCTGCTGCTAAAAATTCCACCATCACTCATGCGGCTTTTGGTGACCTGCAGAGAAAACAGGTTTCTTTGCTTCGTGACATGCTTTACCTTCTTAAAACGAACTAAGAACACAAATGTGGCACCTTTGGGGTTTCTCTCAGCATTTTAGCTTTGGATCAAATTGCTACTGAGGGCAATTTCTGTCGTATGAGGCAGAGATGGAGTCAGTGGCACTAGTGGCCACTCTGTGTCCCAAACCGAGTTTATGGGTGTCTCTTTTCCTGATGGACACACTGAAGCTAAGTACACGAGCCATTCCTCTCCCTGTCTCTGCAATGCTACAGTAAGCAAATTGACTTGGAGTTTATAACACAGCCTGTTAAAATAAGTTTCTGGAATTAAACTGAATTTCCTGGATTAAAAATGCAAACCCACCCAGTGCAGCAAAATCAATGCAAACTCCTTTTTATTTGGTTGAGTGGTGGATGCTCCCCAAAGTCTTCCTGCAGAAAGTCAAAAACCATGTGTGTCTTGTAATTAGATCTAAATGATTATGAAATTTTGGGAAATTGGTGTTTATGACACCTGCTGAGGTACACTTCCTCCTCCTGCTGAGAGACGACAACGCAGGAAAAAGACCAAGCCTAACTTGTCTGACCTCCTCCTGACCTATGACAAAATCACTCAAGACAATTTAACTTGAAAAAGTGATGGGCTCCCAGTTGTTTGTTGAACTGAAGAAAATCCGTTTCACTTCCAAGTACTAATTCTCATTATTTTGCATCTTACTTCAGGGGAAAATTCAGAGTTATTTTGAAACCACAGGTGATATGAACCATTAAAACTGGGATTTAAGCATTGGTTTTATGCGGCAGATGGATAAACTATCAGTCACTTGCCTGTAGGTGGAAAAATCTTTGCTTAAGCCATTAACACTCCCTAGCGTAATACTACCTGTGTTAAGCAAAGGGAAATCTGTTTTCTCACTGCGATTTGATATTGGGAAATAACAGGAGGAGATAAGCTTTATAACAGCACTGGAAATGTGTCTGTGGTAATGAGACGCGCAGCAAAACCGTCCTTGCTGCTTAGCCTGTGTTGGCATGAGTCGGGCTGCCCCGCTCTCCCACAAGGGATAGGAGGGCAAGACAGTCCTGGGACAGGCTACGGATGAAAGGAAGAAAAGAGCATCGTGTCTCATCCTGTGCGCTTCCACCATACCTCCTGCTATTTTCACCATGCTCTGTGTTGGGATGCCACAATTAATGCAGCAACAGCAATAATGCAACTACGGCTGGTTGCAGCTGTTGTAGAGCACCCGCCGGCTGTGGCGCTCACGTATCACTACAGAGAGCACTACTTTACAGCAGAAATTTTGTCCTTAGCTGCTCCCATTCGTTTCCGCACACTCCGAGTGTCCAGATCCAAGAGGGGGATGGCTTCCAAGGCGAGGAAGCACAGATGTTGGGAAATCCAGGAAGGAGGCTCATCTAAGTATTTAAATATGTAGCTGCTTAAGTGCATGGCTTACCCATGGAAAATTGTGCTTCTGATAGGCCCCATCCAATAGTCACTGAAGTCAATGAAAAGACACCCCTAGAGTCAGATGAGGTTAAGCCGCACTTGGAGAAACAAACATTGATGCTCCCTTCAAATGCATATTCTTAAAAAGCCATAGCCCATCTATCCATCAGATGGCCCTTGACTTCCACATTTCCCCTGAGTTATTGGCTTCTATGCTCCAAACATGCACCTGTTTCAATGCTACTGGCTAATCTCACTGTTATTCGCTGGAAGGGATTTCTGTCTAGTAACTAAGTGAAGTTCGAGGGGTATGGGAGGGGGGCTAGTGGTGGTGTTCAGCTTATTATACCTTTTTTTCTTGTGCTTTTCCCTGTGTTTGTTCCCAAAGCCTCCCACATGGATGCAAACAACAAAAGTTTGCATAAATGGTGATGATTATGAATTTGGCCAAGGTTTCAATCCTTCCCACTGTATGAAAGCAAGTGTAGTGCTGTCCTGGACATTATATCTGCTGGAGTGGTCATTTGCTATTTTCTTATTCCCAGTTAACAAATACAGAGTTCCTGTTTCCTCTTCCAAGTCATGCGGAGAGTAGGACACATAGCATCATCTTTATCGTGTCTTGCCTTTTGACACGTCTGTAGCAAAGACTGCGGAGGTCTGGGAACAGCTTCCCAGAGCACCACATAGTGATTGTAAAACATAATCCCACCCACAAATTTAACAAGCTCCTTCTTCAAACTGAAGAGGAGCCTTTTGCTGTTGCTAACCCAGAAGAAAGTCCTTCCAGCATTGTATCTTTACAGGAGGAGAGAGAGGGGTTTCCTAGTCTCCCGCTGGAGTTTGGCTGGTGGAAGCAGGACCAAACTTTTGAAGACTTCATTCACCTGCAGAGGACAGAAGGTCTTTGGCACTCAAGGTGGCCCTGGTCTTCCCGGTGCTGTTGTTGGAAAGGCCAGAGGTTAACACCCAGAACCAAAAGCCATTGCCTGTGGAAGGGTTTTATCCATCATTTCCCATGTGCCCATGTGAGCCCAAGCCTCTGCCTGGCTGTCGTGGTTTAAGCCCAGCCAGTAACAAAACAACACGCCGCCGCTCACTCAGTCCTCCCTGCCCCCTGCCCCCCCCCCCCCATCAGCCCCAGTGCGATGAGGAAGAGAAAATATAAAGAAACGCTCGTGGGTCAAGACAAGGACTTGGGGATCAATCACCACTTACGGTCACGGGCAAAAGAGAGACTCAACTTGGGGAAAAAACAAAATCAATTTATACCATCCAAATCAAAACAAAGATAACGAGAAGTAAAACCAAATCTTAAAACACCTTCCCCCACCCCTCCCTCATTCCCAGCTCAACTCCACTCTCGGTTTTCTCTCCCTCCTCCCCGCCAGCAGCGCAGGGGGACGGGGAATGGGGGTTGGGGTCAGTCCCTCACACCTTG
>JAVKLA010000040.1:18599941-18614942 GCA_034782735.1 Sagittarius serpentarius
TCCCTCACACCTTGTCTCTGCCGCTCCTTCCTCCTCAGGGGCAGGGCTCCTCACTCTGCCCCTGCTCCAGCCTGGGGGCCCTCCCACGGGACACAGTTCTCCATTAACTTCTCCAGCATGAGTCCTTCCCACAGGCTGCAGTTCTTCACGAACTGCTCCAGCGCAGGTCCCTTCCATGGCCTGCAGTCAGGCACAGACCGCTCCAGCGCGGGCTTCCCCACGGAGTCACGGCCATCTTGGGGGCCACCCACCTGCTCTGGCGTGGGGCCCTCCCCGGGCTGCAGGTGGGCACCCGCTCCCCCGCTCCCCTCCACGGGCTGCAGGGGGACAGCCTGCCCTCTCACCAGGGGCTACAGGGCCATCCCCTCCCCCGGCCCACCTCCTCCCCGCCTGCCTCACTGACCTCGGGGTCTGGGTAGCTGTTTCTCTCACATTCCAATCTCCTCCCCCACTGCAGGTTTCCCCTTCTTAAATACGTTATCCCAGAGGTGCTACCACCGTTGCTGGTGGGCTCGGCCTTGGCCAGAGGCGGGTCCAGCTTGGAGGTGGGGAAGCTTCTGGTAGCTTCTCACAGGAGCCAGCCCTACAGCCCCTCCCCCGCTACCAAAACCCTGCCACTCAAACCCAAAACACTGGCTCAGGCAGCAATCCTCCCCAAGATACACCTAGGCACCTGGCAGCCAAGCCAGCTGTGACTTCTGGGCCAAGGCGTGGCTTTCTCATCTGTATGGAAACACATTTCATTTTCCCCCACCATTGAACCCCTAGTGTTCTGGATATCCTCCCAGCCTTTGTGGACGCGCAGGTACATAAAAGTCTGACCCCAGGAGTAGCTAGTGGCTGTGGAGAGGGTCCACCTTGCAGAAGAACACCGTGGGCTTTGAAGCGCTGAGTGCAGCAGGTCCCCACCAGCGCTGGTGACTCCAGCCCGTCGCTGAGCACGTTCAGTGCCTGGGGCCCAAGGGCCAGCCCAGCATTGCATAGCTTGGGTCTGCCCCTCAAGGCACAATCCAGCTCAGAGATGCTAATGCTCTGCAGGGATTAAACACTGTCACTCCTTACCAAGGACTGGGGCAGACACGTACTCGCACTAACGAGTACGTATTTCCTAAAGCACTGTGTGTTTTTGCATTTCCTTTCTTTCCTTTTTCTCTTTCGCTTTTTTGTAACCATGAAGGCCAAATCCACAACAGACATAAATCAGACATGCAGGGTTCAGACCTGTTTGTCCCAGCTGAAGTTCCTTCAGGGATCTAGGATCTCCGTGTCTTGGTTATGCAGGTCCTCAAAGTTCCTGACAAGAACATTTTCCCAGCCCTTTCTTGTGCGAGTCAGGTGAATCCCCCTTTGTTTTCCCAAGAAATCCCTCTCCACCAACCCTCTCTCTGATGCCACGAGCTGTTTATAAGGTGAGATGGGGGCTGTACAGAACACCCTGACTCTCTTCTCCGTGTGACTTACACGCAGTGCCTCTTGGAGACTTTTCCTGAAACAGCCTACAAGTGTGCACGGTCTTTACTCTATTTCCCCCTTTCCTCCTTCCTCTGCTCCTGTTTTCAATCATGGACTGCCCGGGCAGTGTAGTGGTCAGACTTAAAGACTTGCTAGAACTGGATTCAAGATTTATGAGAACTAGATGTAACCAGGCCTCTCCCAGAGGTTTGGGAAGAACAGCTGGAGTCTGGCACTTTCCATCATGACAAGAACTATTAAAAACTAAGAGCTGAACTGCAAAAGCGGGGGGAAAAAAAAATGTTTAGGCTTAAAATGCAAAACAAGCGCCTGCAGTATCCAGGCTGTCTGCACAGGGGGCCAATTCTGACAGCAAACGGCTTTCACAGCTGCTGCTAACTTGGGCTTATTTTAGAAACCGCTTTAGAAACAAGAGGTTAAAAGAAAAGAGGGAGGGAGGGGGATTTCAGCGTGAGGGCTGTCTGTGTGCGATCTCTGGATGCAAAGCCCTGACTGGAGCGTGGCGGCGGAGCGGTTCACATCCTGCGCTGTCTGGAGGCTGTTTCGGCTGGGCCACCCCACCCAGCGCTGATGTAATGCACCCCGGCCGGCTGTGTTTGTCAAGATCGCTAAGGCGTGCGTGTGTCCGGCCATCCCAAGCCAGGACAGCAAAGCTGCTCCGCAACGAGGAGGGAGGGGACGCCAGCGACCCAGGGAAATTTGAAGGCTCTGAGGTCCTGCTTGCATGTGCCATATCCTTGGCACTCCCACTCTGTCCTCCGTGAGCTCCAACCTTGTAGGGCACCCACCCCATGTACAACCCACCCCATGTCCAAGGACTGCCCAAGGGTTGCCCCCAGCTGGGGCTGGGAGACTCACGGACCTTCAACTGCTGTCACCTGGCTTGCAACCAGGAGTGGAATGCGGGACGTGGAAGGGAAACCAGACGTGGTGTTACTGTTGGTAAACTGTGAGGACCACTGGCGTCAAGTCTACTGGCCAGGTGGCTTGTGCCTTCACCAATGGAAAGGTGGGGGATGAATCAGCACAGCCAGGTTGGTCATACTAATTTTTCCCTTCCAAACTAGCACAGCACAGGTGACTATTTCAGATCTGAATGGCCCACTGACTGAGGTGTCAGTGTTGATTCATAAGGGATCCCACACTCCTGACTCCTGTGTCTCACTCGAATACCTACAGCTTTATGGGATGATTCCATACCAGGATGCTAGCAAACAAGGCAATTTGGATTTGTCTGCCTTTTTGTCCACCTTTGATCAAGGCTGCTCCATGCTGTAAAATAGTGTTTCTAATTCACAAGGAAGAGGAACAACCTCCCTGTATCTGCTTTGCCTGGCCTGCTCTATAGCTTTATCTGACAGATAGCCACCAATGGTGTGACATCCCAGTGTGGCCAAGCCGAGGGGTTCTGTGCCTTCTTTTGCTCCGGGTATTTTGTCCCCCACTTCACTGGCAAATCGGGGTTCTGGCTAGCCAAACACCCACCTCTATCCGTTGTTTTTACTTCATGCCAAATCGTGTTCCAAAGCTCTCTGTTAGCTCCAGGCAGCAGTCACAACAAACCCAAAGACTTTAGAGGCTGACTTTAACATCTGTCTGAGTATCCACACCTGGATATGTACATTGGTGGAGCATCCCTCTGTCTTGACCTGCAATACTAATTGAGGCAACCCCACCACCACCTCCTTGGACCCTTTTCCCAAAAATACAGGTACCATGAAGTCCTTGACAGATTGGTGATCCCGTTGGTGGGGAAAGCTCTGCTAGAGAGATATGCTGCACAAAGATTGAGGGCGTTACAGTTCCATGCACCCACTTGCAATGCAGCACCCTTCATGTCAGGCCATGCACATTATTCCTTCTGCCTGCTGAAGACAACCCGAGGGGAGTTTTTATTCTCATGCAGTGCCCCACGCACTGAGGTCCCAAGTCAGCTAAGTAGGCAATGGTGCATTTAGGGCTGTGTGTCCCTGTCTCCACATGTGCAGGATCTGACATTTGGCCTGGCATACAAGTTGGTGGAGACGTGAAGATCAAACCAAGCTGAAGTCAATACCCAAGAAAACCAATCACAGGTTGAGTGAAACAAGTGAAACATACTGTTGCAAAAAAATGGCAAAATGATCCAGGAATAGTCATGATGCCAACCTCAGAACCTTCTTCCAGATTTCCTGGCTGAGAAGAGGTTTGTGGTGATTTGCTTTGGTGTCAGAAGAAGCTGGTAGCAAGAGAAATGACCTTGTCCCTGGTCACCTCTCACATTGCCTCAAGCTCCATGGGTCTGGGCAGGAGCCTGCTACCTCCTTCCAGTCTGCACCAGTGAAGCAAGAAAAGCAATGCAGCCAAGATAGAGGGTACTTAAAAGGTAGCAGTAATACAAAGGCAAAAATAAATAACCCATAAATCACAGCTCCCAACCCTATCCTAAAAAAATAGGGATAGTTGCACAAAAGACACCCTCAAACAGGGGTTGCATGGCAAAAGAAAGGGTATTCAGCCTTCATGTGCCAAATAAATTAAAAAGACGAATAAAACTGCCAGTCTCTAATGAGCTGCATGATTGGCTCCCATCTGGTCTCAGCTGAAGCCAGGTTGGCTTGGGAAAGTCCAGTGTACTGATGAACAAAAGACCTTTGAGCACAAAGGCACCCATTTGACACAGCCAATGTCCAGACACAGTGGTGGCACAGGCCAGCCCTTGGGGATGGCAGCACAGCCGCCTCTCAGCAGGGAGGTTATTTGGGATCCACATCTGGCAGCACAGGGTAGTCCAAGACTAGGTTTCTCCTCACCCTAAGTTAAGCTGAACTTGTTCTAGTAGCTCTGTCCAGGAAAGGTATCACTCATGAAAACCACTTTCTCACCTCTCCAGAAAATATCAGTTTAAGAGTTGAAATTCCAGTTCCTACCTTTAGCTGCTCCCATCATAGCAATGCTGGTGCCAGAGACTGTAAGATTGTGACAGAATCTGCCAAAAGAGAAAAAGAAAAATACACAATACTTCTGAGATGTACCTTTTTCCTCTAAGAAATATCCCTAGTCTTGGGAGATACTGCAATATAATTTCAACATAGTTCTTAATAGGATGTAAAATAGGGCAAAGGCTGGCAAACAATGGGAGCATGATTTTTATCAACACTTCTCTAAAAATATTTGTTTCTGGCTTTTCTATTTGTTTCTGGCTTTTTTTTCTTTTTCTTGTCTTTTTTTTTTTGACTGTTAAACAATCAGCATCTTTTCTTCAATTTTTCATTGTCTCTTAGCAACGGAACAGTTTTGGTCGCACACAGCTTTAGGTGAGGAGATAGGAAGTGATTTGGAAAACATGACATTCCAAAAAGGTGACCTTTTTCTGCTCAGAGTTTTCAGTTTGGGCAAATCTCTTGGGAAAAATTACAGCCAACACCAGCCCCAAACAAACTGTCCCCTAATGCTACAACACGCTGGCAACAACCTTCCATTAGAAACCTCCATGTATTTATCACTTCTCCTGCTCTTTGGCACTGCCCTCTGCTATGCACTGTACAAACATGGAACAGAACGAGGGTCTCCGAGAGCTCACAGCATCTGCAGAAGAGGGGGCACAGGTGTGTTAATGCTTCAGACTTGTTGCTGCTCCACATGAGACATACGGGCAGAATCTGGCCCCGTGGAGTTTCACAGAAGTGAGATGTTATCCTACCAGGATTGCAGGCTCGTAACTCTGCCAAGACACAACAAAAAAGAGCTGTTTCATGGTGGAGGAATATGAGGAGCACATGTTTGGTCAAGCTGGTGGGCAACATTGTTCCTTCACCTCCCAAGGCTGGCTGGGCTCTGGTATGCCCATAAAAACATCCCCTGCTTCCTCCCCTTCCTTTGGGGGCAATAGAAAACCTTGATTTCAGCCCATGCAATTAAAACAAACGGTTGCCACATGTAAATATTTGTGTTGTTAGCCATCTCACTTCATCCGTGGGGCTCCTAAAAACAAACAGAAAAATGAAACCCTGGCCACGGGAGTAGGACCTGAGATGTGCTGCAGTCTGAGTTTCCTTGGTGCCTTCAGCAGCCACCAAACCAGCAGGGCCAGGAAGGGAAGGGGAGCCTAAGATGAGACACTTGCCGGTCTTTGGGTCAACACAGTGCTCATGGAGTAGCGCTGATCCTGTCTGCCCTCAGTGGTGTGTCTGTGGAGAAGACCCTCTTCTCAGACCTTCCCCACCTTGCTCGGGGTCCCACTGAGTGTGCAGATGGGGGGACCGTCACACATGTCCATGTAAAACTGCATGCTTCAGAGGTGGAAAACCCATGTCTGACCTCTGAACCATGCCTGAACCATCTTCCTCAGTGATGTACCCAGAGCCCTGGTCCTCAACACACCTCTACCACTAGCAGTACTGGGGTCCTCTCAGCCGAGGATAAATCCCTCGTCCCTGCTGAGCACCAAAGAGTTTCAACGCTCATCCCTGCAGCTTGCACCCACGGGACTGGGTCCAGAGAGAGGAACAGCAGGGCTAAAAATGCCCCTGGCTGCTTGTGCCTCTAACCTGTGTGACACCTATGTATGAGTTTGTAGATTATCCGTGATTGTTTCAGCTCAGCACAAACATTACAAAATCAGATCTATACTGTGCTTGTCTCCAGGGTTCTGCCTTTCGGTGTTTAGGAGTGAGGTGGATAATTACACGGGATTTTTTCTTCCTCTGGGAAAAGATATGAAACCTAAATAATTTCTGGCTTTCCTTGGTGGCTGTCCAAGCAGAAGTTAAAGCTCTCACAGCAATTTCTAAAATCCCCCTCTAGATAACACAGCAGCTGGGTTTCAAGGTTATTCTCAAGGGTGTAATAGCAGTATTTCTTCACTGCAATACCATGATCTAATGCACAGTTTCAAGAAGCTTTAGGACAATTTTAAAACTGGAAAGTGTTTTTCAAAAAAAAAGGGAAAAAAAGAACCCAAACCACCCGCTTAATTCCAGTCTGCTTTCTTTGTGCTGTTTTGAATAAGTTAGAAAGCAAACTGGGAAAATTTAATTTACACCAGGGGAAAAAAAAAAAGAATACTGCTATTCAAGAGGAAAAAAAAGGTCTACACTGATGCTGTTCCACTTCAACAATTATTTCTAGCATATCCCATATATATGAATGGGGGTATATATATATACATATATATATATATATAAATGTTTTTCCCCCCAGGGTTTTCCTTTTAAAGATTTTTGCCTTTTCACATGTGAACTGTAAACAGACTGACAGATGGAATTCTTTTGTATAAACTGTTTCAGATACACTATTCTTCCATGCCTATGTCAGTTGTTTACAGTATCAAAAAGCCACAGATACGCCTAAAAGTAAGGAAAGTTGGAATTTCTGCCAAACATTTGGATACCATCCATCCTCAGAGGCTATACCCTCACTGCACCGGGTGGTGCTGAGGAACTTCTCACTAGAGGCATCTCCACAAAATGTGTGTCAGCAGGAGGCTGGGGGATCTTCAAAGAAAGGGCTGGGGAGGGAAAAAAGGGGCAGTTTTGCAGACTGTAGGCCCCCAGATTTGCTGCTGCCAGTGTCTACACTTGCTAATGAGCGTCTAATAGATTGGTGGCTGTTGCGCTGGTGATGCGAACATCTGGACCTCTCCACGTGGGTGGTGCATAGTCCCCATGGCGTTTTTTTTTTTTCTTGTGTGTTTTCCCTCCTTGTTTTCCTGCCCTAAATCACAGAAACATAGAATCACAGAATGGTTTGGGTTGGAAGGGACCTTAAAGATCAATTAGTTCCAACCCCCCTGCCATGGGCAGGGACACCTTCTGCTAGACCAGGTTGCTCAAAGCCTTATCCCACCTGGCCTTGAACACTTCCCAGGATGGGGCACCCACAACCCCCCTGGGAAACCTGTTCCAGTGCCTCACTACCCTCACAGTAAAAAACTTCCTTACATCTAATCTAAATCTACCCTCTTTCAGTTTAAAGCCATTGCCCCTTGTCCTGTCATTACATGCCACTGTAAAAAGGCTCTCTCCAGCTTTCCTGTAGGCCCCCTTTAGGTACTGGAAGGCTGCTATAAGGTCTCCCCGGAGACTTCTCTTCTCCAGGCTGAACAACCCCAACTCTCTCAGCCTGTCTTCAAATGCCAGGTAAAGAGTCTAACCTGAAGGGCCATCATGTACCGGTACTCAGGGATCTCCATGACTGCGACTCGCCGTGTGGGAGCCTTTATCAACCTAACTTGAGCCTTTAAAGTGTGCAAAAACCCACAGCCTTTGAACAGAAACATCCCAAGGAGTCCTCTTCCAGGGAGAGCCTATTTCACTGGAGGCACTGATTTAAACTGTCTCAGCTAGCAGGCTTCTCAGCCCTGTCAGAGAAACAACTGTGCAAAGCCATGTAGCCAAGACTTTATTTTCCCTGAACTCTACTTTTGGCCCTTACCCTGAGAACGGCTTCACCTGCACGGTTGTCAGTCATTGCAAACACCTCCAAATCCTTTGCACTGCTGCTTTTCTCTCCAAACCATGCCACGGGCTTACCTGGAAGAAGGGAAATGGCTACACATCTCCATCACCACCACAGGCCTGGGCTGGGTCATGCACCAGCATTAAATGCCCCCTTTGGTGGCCTGTGGCTCACGAAGGTTGGAAGAGCCCTCCGGGTCTGGCAGAGCTTTGCAAAAACCAGCCACATTTGCGTATTGCACCTCTGCTATAAGGATCCGTAGCAGACTGGCGATGCGGTGGGAGTAGATGAATGCGTGCCGCTAGAGAGCCATCTGAGAGGAGGGAGGGAGAGAGAGTCACCCTGGGAGCAAAGGGGAAGGTTGTCAAGGATGCCTGCAGCATGGTCCGTCAGAAAGATCACTGGGCCTTCAGATCTGAGGGGCTGGGAGAGCCTGAAACGGCCAGACAGCCTTCAGATGAAAAATCCTCCCCCAACACGACAAAAAAGAGGTCCCATGACACAGAGGAAGGTTCTGTGAGTTTTTGAGTTTAGGGAAACTAGAAAAAAGGGCCTCTGAATGGCAGCATGTACAACTTGTCCCCATAAAGCTCCCCAGGGATTGTCTCAGGGGCCAACCCCCTTCTTTCCCAGAAGATGCGGTTTGGGAAAGATTTTAGTTTTGTGCACCAGGACGTTTATTCATCTAAATTTGGAGCTCAAAAAGGTACCAGCACTAAACACTTTGGGAAAAATCTCCATAAAAAACAACAACAAACAAACCAAAGAAAACAACCTCCAACTGGCCAGCACATCCCACCCCCTGTATTTGCCATCAGAAGTTGCTCTGCATCAAGTCAAGCCCCTAATCTCTGTTGGAACAAAATCAGTCAGGAGTTTGCCTGCACGAACACCAGTGATGCTCTGGCTGGGAAGTGTGGATGCAGCACTGCCCTCTCTGGGCTTGAGAGCCCGAGCTTGCCAAACGTGGTGGGACGTAGAGCTTGGCCTGCTTGGGTAATCAGGAAATCTGCCCTCCGCATTTACTTGGCAGGTTCAGTACCTTCTGCTAGCTATTTCTTCGTACCACCATATTCATATACAGCCATATTTCCACATTTCCAGTGGGAATAATACATTGCAATATTGGGACTATGGTGGCAGGCAATGGGGATGTGATCAAGAAATGCATGAAAAATTGAAGAACAGGCCTAGGAAGTTGCTTTTTAGGTCTCCACCCTGCAAGGGACCATGTCTTTCCAGGCTTCCTCCAGCCCTCTGCACCAGAAATGCTTCAGCACCCACTCATCCTTTGCAAGGCCTGTATCTATCCTCCTTTTCCATTCAAATCCTCAGCTGGGAGTCCATCTGACCTGTCTCAAAGATTGTCCGCTGTGGACTGTAAGCAGGATGGTAGGCTGCATCCTGGAGCGTTCCTAGGCCACAGTTGTGCTACCTACGTGAGAGAAACCGGACAAGGCTGACTGCAAAGAGGTGAACTCAGAGGATGGGGAGGGAGCAAGGAAGCGCAGTAAGCAGATGGGGGAAGTCTGTTAATGGATCCATGCTCTGCTGCAATATGGAGGAGTGACATGACTGTGCCAAGATCAGGCTGCACTCAGGAGCTGAGCAAGGACCCAACACGGTCATCTCTTAAGCAGAGCCCACCCTGACACTGTGTAATTTCACTGTTTCTTTTCAATGCTGCGCGGAGTGTTTGCACTTTTTGCACCTGCCACTTGCAGGTGGGCAGATCAGCAGGTCCCACCCCTCCTCCTCTGTTCGCTGTTGGTGACGATGTGAAGCAGACAGCTTGGAGAACATGCGCAACCCAGCACCTCCCCAAAACACATCTGAGGTGCGAGCGAGGGATCCGGCGGCTACACGGCATGCGCTATAGGATGGACGAGGGCATCGCAGAAATCCCAGTTGTGCAGACAGCCTCTTTGGAAACATATGGTGGCTCTGAGATGGAGAACACCAACACAACAGTCTGCGTGACTTTGCCGGCTCTCCCTGCGACACAGGCAGCACTCAGCTACTTGCCCAGGCAAGCGCAGGCTCCTCTGGCTCAAGGGGAAGAGGGCTGCTCTCCTCCGAGCACATGGGCTGGAGCTGTTGTTCCCGAGGTCCATGTAGCCATGGTGAGTTCTGTGGTCATGTAAACATTACACAATCACGAGCCCCCGCTGTCTGAGGGCAGCGGAGGCACCACCGAACTCCTCCTCTTTGGATTGCTCTTCCTGGGGGAGTGCAGCACTTCGTGAAGTCATGACAGCAAACTCCAGAGGTGCCGGCAAGCCCACGGCACACTCTGAATTATACTCACATTGCTGAGAGGATGGGTCACATTTCTGGGAATCCGCCCTGACCTCCTCTGGTGATGCTTTGGCTTCCTGAGGATGGAGAGATGGAACAAATAGATGCTTCTTGCCCAGTCTTCAGTTCCACTTGAGGAACTTTACGACTCCGGGTGATTAACAAGCTCCTGAATACTTGCAAACGGGGCCTTGCCCAGCGGAGAGACCTCCTGGACAGACCTCCTGGAGGTATGGTGTCCGCAGCCCACCCTGGGGCAATGAGGCAGGAAGCGGGAGGAAAGAGCGCTCTGGATCTCCCCCATCTCTCCTAAAGGGCTGCCTCTTGGCGACAGCAGGACACCATCTTCAGCGCAAGTTCTTGGTGTGCTCCTGGACTTGGGGGCAACGTGGTTTGCAGGTAAGACCACAGCCTTGTCTGTGATGGGGAAGAACCTGTGGACACATTATTTTCTGCACAAAACCACCTCCTCTGCTTCGAGAAAGGTGGAATCCTGTCCTGCAGCTGAATTTAAGACAGATCAGCTGATGCTCCCTAAACTATTTTGCCGCCTGCAGGTACCAAGTTATTAATTTGCACGCTGCAGTTTTCTTTTGAATTACAGTTTTAAAAATGCAGGAAGAAAAAATTGTACATGGGCAGCTTTAGCCTTTCCTGAGGAGCTGCTGGCTGCTCTGGTGGGAAGCTTCAGCTCCTCGGATGCGCCGAGGAGAGGCAAAGCAAGGGGAAAGCAACTTAATTTGTCCATCCTTGTCCCTGGCAGCTCCCTGCAGCAGCAGGAGAGGGGAAACTGCAGGCAGAGCCATGGCCGGCTAGGTCGAGAGGGGGAGAGCATCGCGTTGAAGCACAGACCCTTTCCACAAGCCAGTCTTGGGCCAACTCTGAGCCTCCTGGACCCAGCATAGCTCTGCAGATGGTCAAACGAATGCGAAACGCCCTGTGAGATGCTGCCAGTGTGCTGCGCGAGAAGCTGGGAGTGCTTTTTGTGGAACAGGAGTATGATGAGCAGACCTTTTACTGCCTATTGGAAACAGATTTTTTTCTTGACACACAAGCGCAGAAGCGATTCCTCTGGAATGAGAGCCCTCACCAAGGCTGGGCGACAGAAAAGGGTTTCCAGCAAATTGCGGGGAGGAAGGAAATCCACCCGTGGGACAGATGATACTGTCTTTTGTTTTACTTTGTAGCGCTGATTGTTGAATGCTTTTTGATTTCACAAGAATTTCTGGGTTTTGTAAACTTCCTTCAGAGATTTTTCTGGAAAAAATGGAAACCGTGCTCACGGTTCTCCGTTTCCAAACAAATCACTCAACATTTTCATTCAAATAAAAATTTTCCAAGGATAGTAATGCATAGTTCTCAACTAGTGTCATAAACATGGTAGGCACTGCATTACCGTCTAGATAATATTTGTATTCCAGCAGCAGGAACTCAGGTCAGAGCGCTCTTCTGACAGACCTTGTGTAGTAAGAGACAACCTTGCTCTGAGGACTTCATAATCAGAACAGAAAAGACAAAGGGCAAGAGAAAAGAGAAAAATACTATAAATATGCTTTAACAGATGGGGCACTGAGGTGGCAAAAGATGAAGTGATTCGTTTGACGTCATGATCACAGGAAAACTAAGCCAAAAAGAAGAACTAAATCCACCCCGCTTGGAAGGCTCAGCACATATCTTTAACCACAGCCCATCCTTTCCCTCTGGTGCTATTGACTTTTGGTCGAGCCTTTGCTCTTCACTAGGGGATGGCACTTGGTACAGCACTATTTGCTGAGGATCAGCCCCCTTATTGAGGCGTTTCTTGGCCAATTCATCAAGTTCATCACCTGGCACGTGGACATAATGCATGATTCCTGCTTGCTCCCATTGGACCCTCCAGCAGAGACCTGGTGAAGCTTTGCTCCATGGTGTTAGGTGTAGGAGATCTTTGGCTTTGCCACTGCTTTGGCAACAATAATAATACTAATAACAACAGCGAAAGCAGACTTGGATCTCAGTGGCTTTCCCTGGCTGCCCGGCACCTGCAGCTGTGATTGAAGGGATCCTGCAAGGTGAGCAGAGCACCCATGGCAGTGTCCCCTCTGTGCAGACAGCAGGAGAACAAGGGGTTTATCCATCTGGGAAGCGGGGAAGATACTTAGGTCTTGGTTTCAACCCACCTGGCACACTGGTGGATCCCTGGCAGCGCTCCTTTGACCATAATGGAAAGCATACACAACACATGACTAAACTCTGGAGATTTACACTCACTTTCCTTCCTGCGGCAGCACAAGTCATAGGATGGCCAAGGGAGCTGACCCTGTTCTTTGTCCTCCTCCTATGTTTCTTGCAGCTGATGGACAACTTTCACAGGCCAAATATGTGGTCTGGGGATGGGGACAAGCCACTTGCTGCTGACTCCAGGAGCAGTTGACACTTCAGGGAGGGAAGGGCTTGGGGGAGCGCGGTGGCAGCGGGGCAGGTTGCCGAGCTCTGCTGCGGCTGGCGTGTGGAGCGGGCTGGGATTAGGGCTGGAACTCGCAGCATTTGGGCCATTGTGCAATGCCGGGCAGCTGGAGGGTTTCACTTTTCAGAGGGGAAAAGAAAATGTGAAAAACTAGAACCAGAAAACTCTTTTCTTCCCTCCTTTTTTTGGACCTATCCAGAGCTTTCCACAATGCTAGTGATTTAAACCAGGCCTGGAATATGAATGCAACTGTAATATTTCTACCTTACTCAGTTACATTGATGAGTCAAGGAGCTGGCTGAGGCTGAAATGCAGCAATGTATATACACTGGCTACAGCTGAAATCTCCCCTTGCATAGACACCTTGTCAGCTAGGGCTGGATCCAGAAGGTTAATAATGTTCTGTCCTTTTGGCTAATTCTGTGAGCATGGGAAAGAGAATATGAGTTTAATTTAAAATCTAGACATTCCTTCAGCTCTGGGACAGAGAAGACAAGGCTAATTTCACTGGCGGGTGGAGGGAGATGGAAGGGGAGCACATCCTGAACTCTGCATCCAGGCTAAATCTGGCCTTGGAGCCGACTTCTTGGGACATTCGAGCCCATGGGTATAAGAGAGCAGTGCCATTTCTCGGGGAGGAACGAGGTTGCACCCCAGCACAGGGGCTGAGAAGGGGAGCAGGTGCCTGGGGTGCAGGTCAAGCACTTTGAGTGCAGGCATCCCTCGCTGTCTGGACTTGAAGGTGGTGGTGGGGAGACCTGCCGGTGACCCTTCACAGGGACCAAGGGATGGACACAGTCTCAGGGTTAGACCTAAGCAGGGAGCAGAGGAGTCCCCAAGCTAAACATTTGCCCGGTGCTGGGAGCAGGCGCTGGGCTTTGCTCTCTGCAGCCCAGCCAGAAACCCTCAAAATGGCCTCCGCTCCCTTTTAATCCCTCATCCACATCTTCAGCCTTCTCACAGTCTCCCCTCCTCCATCCCCTGTGCCAAATAAATCTCCTTAGAGTTTAGATAAATGCCATAGTGTCCTAAAAGTCTTGCAGCCTTGGAGAGAAAAAAGAGAAGAGAAGAGAAGAGAAGAGAAGAGAAGAGAAGAGAAGAGAAGAGAAGAGAAGAGAAGAGAAGAGAAGAGAAGATGAAAAGCAAAGCAAGAAGAAGAAAGAAGGAGAGATAAGGGGAAAACCCTATATTTAATGGCAAAACAAAGAAAACAAACAAAAAAAATCATTTCATAATGAAGAAAACAGTAGTAGAGGTTCAGCTAGGCCAATATAGGAAACAAATAAGAAAAAAAAAATTGTATTCATAACACAGAATGAATTATATAGGGCCAGAACCTATTGTATGAGTAGACTTTGGCTGCAGGCAGTGATAAAGTGCTGGATATATCTAAAACACTCAGTAGGTACCCCAGTGTAGACAAATTCTGATGGGCAATGTTGTGCTTTGTGCTTCTCTCTCTAACGTGTGTCCCCAGAAAAAGAGCATCTATATGACAGACACACCACTGACATCTTTCACTGGTTCTAGAGATGCTGTACCTGTGGTAAAACAGAAGTGCAGAGCCTTAGTTTCAGTTTCTCTAAGGGGTGTGCTCATTTTCTAAACTTGAACCATCCAGAGGAGGAAATACATTGAGCTGTTGGATTTGTTTTCTGAATCAGACTTTTTAGTGACTAACTGATCTTTTCACAGGCATTTGTAAAAACAATATGATTGGTTCTGCTAGTTTATAATTTTTGCCTACTTTAGTATACTTCTCAGTGCTCCTTACAAGGGATGGAATTGAACCTGGCCATTTTTTTAAAAGTTTTGTGAGAAGTAACAATTTATGTAAATGAAGATTCCTCTTGAAAATCAATTCAGAAGATTGAAGTAATGTACTTGTCATATGGGAATATTAATATGAAAGAAAAATGACATGGATATATAAGAAATTTAACTAACTGCCTGTGGAAAGATATCAAAAAGCACAGTGATGAATACTCTGAAAGGTTTGTTGCAAGATCCTACCACTCTACAGTCATCAGAGATGCAAATGTTGAAAATTATTTTTCTCTAATACCACCCTAATTATTTAGAAAAACTGTAATATATGTAGCCTGCTACATTCCACATACCACATGTCATAGCCTTTATGTTGCTGGGTAGAATCCTCTAGCAGAAGTGCATGGTCCAGCTCAGGTTTTGCAATACTGCAGTGGGAGGAATGGAAAAGGTGCATCTGCCCCTCTCACTGTGACTGCAGGAGGGAGAAAAAAGTCTAGCGGGTGTCGTGGTTTAACCCCAGCCAGCAACACAGCACCACGCAGCCGCTCACTCGCTCCCCCCCAACCCAGTGGGATG
>JAVKLA010000040.1:18615042-18688118 GCA_034782735.1 Sagittarius serpentarius
AGAGAAGAGAAGAGAAGAGAAGAGAAGAGAAGAGAAGAGAAGAGAAGAGAAGAGAAGAGAAGAGAAGAGAAGAGAAGGTATTAAACCAGAAACTGAAATAGTAGATGTGCATCTTCTTCCCTTTGGTCTCTCTGAAGGCTATTAAGTGATGCAGGGTGACTGTGGACAGGTACATGCAAATAATAGGATCAAGGCAGCAGTACAAAGGTTTGTCTCCCAATCTTAATGCAGGTGTGGGAGACACAAACCAGGTGGCTAAAAGGCTCCTTTGTTTGAAGCTGTCAGGAGGAGAAGCTGATAATCTCATGCCTCATCCCTAAACTCTCTTTCAGCCGTGTCAAGGCATCTCCTCACATCAGGAAGTCTGCAATGACATGGCTATGTGCTAAGCTCAGTTAATGTGGTCCGAGGTTTAAACACTTCAGGTTGAAAGTGGATAATTGGTGGTAGTGGATTTTAAAAGCTCACACAGGTGCCTTTGAAAGAGGTCAGGAGTCAAGTGCATCTCTCCTATGAGAAATGATGAGCCTTTCCTAAGGAGATCAAAATTCTTCCATGGACAGCCCCAGGGCATTGTAGGAACTGTTATTAATTTAGTTCTGTATGTTCCAAATAATGGAAAAACGATACCACATGTGTACACGCCTAGGAACTGGGCACATTTGCTCCAGATAGATAGGCTTTCACCTGGCACTCCTGGATCGTTAATTAAGTAATTTGCTCTCAGACCAAGCAGGAGCAACACAGGAGCTGCCGTCAGTGGGGGTTCTCCCAGCCAGGGCACCCGAGGCAGAGGAGGCACTGGGTGCCAAGCAAGGGTGGGGACTGCGTGACTTCAGCTCCAACAGTATCCTTGAGGGTGAGGACAGACCCCCAAGCAAGCATCTCCCTGGGGGTCTGGAGGGCTGCGATGTCTCTCGCTCAGGTTTTCCAAGCAGCCAAGGGATTTGGGCACCTGGGGTGCACCCTTGCTCCCGTGGGGTGCTGTGGTCCTGGTGCTACCACCCCAGCCCATGAGTTCTCTGTTTTCAGGACCATGCTGCAGGCATTACACGTGTCCAGCCCACCGGCTGAGACCTCCCTGCTACAGTCAGAGCCTTTTCTCAGCAAAGCAAACTCTCCAAGTACTGAAGCAAAGTACACCTTTAAAAGACAACTGTTCTCCCTTCTCGCCATATTATTTTCACCAATTTTGCTTAATTAAGGGAAAGCTGGAGGAAATTAACATCCAATTATTTTCTTATGGTGGATTTTTTTTGTGTTGGCTGCAAGACATAAACTTGCCTAAACACGCAGCACATGAAAGCAACTTTTGCCCGCAGCGTATCGGGTTGCAAAGGCCCTGCACTTGCACCGAGATCTCCCTAGCAGAGCCCTGCACCTGCCCGGAGCTGTGGGGAATGTAACAGGGCTCGGCGTGGAGCAAAGACAGCTGGGCGGACCAGGGCCAGAAGAAGCTGGTTTTGTCCCATGTTCACCATGTGTTTGTATTTGCAATCTGAGCACCCGCGGTGACATGTGCCAATAAAGCTGAAAATAGCATCATTATTACTCATATTTGCATTGAAAGTGCAATTTGGTCTGCTTTTGTAAGAGGTGGCTATTATTAGCTCCTAACCCCACTGTCACAGATGCCTCTAGGTTTACCTATGCAAACAGCTCCTTTGATTTGAAGACCATATTATTTGCTGGTTTGGTGTGTGCAGCCCAAGTACGCATAGAGGCAAGGCATGACGTGAGAACAAGCTTATTCCAATTATGAGAGAGAGCAAGGAATTTGCTCCTTGAAAATGTTCCGATGAATTTGTTGATATTTTTTGAATGGCATTTTTAGTGATAACACACCTACCAGTGCTGCTGGCTGGGTGCTTTGTGAGCAGGTGCTCATTTTACCAACAAAGTCGTTAGGATAAAATAGCTGTTCCCATCTGTCCTCCTTAAATCTTTGTCTCTATTTCTGCCTGGGGACAATTAGGGAAAGATTCCTACTGGTGAAAAGATGTTATGTACTTGTTATTATTACTTGCTGTAAACTTATTTTTGTGACAGTAGCCAATCAGAGGCTCTGAACAGGCACAAAGCAAAAAATGTGATCCCTGCTCCAGCAGCTTTAAACTACCACAACCCCCCGTCCTCTGAATGGTGGCTCACAGCTTATCCATTTCATTTCAGTTTCATACGGCATAGTTTGAAACTGAAAATTGCTGGGAAACAAAACCAAATGAAGCCTTCACCTTTGCAGCATGGGCCATGGGAATTACTGAAATGCTTCTTTTTGATTTAGTTTCTTACCTGAGAAG
Organism: Sagittarius serpentarius; assembly: GCA_034782735.1. NCBI lineage: Eukaryota > Metazoa > Chordata > Aves > Accipitriformes > Sagittariidae > Sagittarius > Sagittarius serpentarius. The sequence goes on from JAVKLA010000040.1 coordinate 18,617,343, forward strand.
TGATGAAACTAATGCTTTCTTGCAGAAAGTTTCACTTTTGACAAGGTGATCTTTCCTGAAGGGGCAAATATCTCATTCAAAGACTTTTCCTAAGCTCTGGTTGTAAGGAACTTAAGAACAGTACTTTCCCTTTTTTTTATTAATATTGTTTGTTGGTGAAATGGCTTAATGGCTGCAGGGTCAGTCGACAGATAGGAGGTAACATTGTTCTCCTCCTCCAGCGAATGTAGTGTTTGGCATGACTTCAAAATAACCCTATTGTTTGTCATCTTCTCAAAATACACTATAAAACCCCTGTTAAAAGGAAAGATAAGGTTTTCTAAGCATAAGTCAAGTGCCGGGTTGCCTTTTTTAAAGCTGCTTGATGAGAATTAATGGTGTTAGATCTCCTGTTTTAAACACATTTGGCCAGGTTTTCTGGAGGCACCTAATTTATCTTGAGGCTCTTTCATCTATTATCTAACTGTGAGCTTGTTCGTAGCTCATCAGCCATCCTCGTTTTGACAGGGGGCCTTGTGATGAGTAGCCAACAGCGTACAGTGTTGGGGCTGTGTGTTTCTCTGGCAGGAAGGTGATGGGAAAAGGCTAACCTTCTGCCACTCCTCCCAGCACTCACCAAAACCAAAAATAGAGTCTTAGATCATCACACGTCCCGTGAAGCCCTTCGACGTGGTTCCTGCATCCCAGCGTCAAAAAAGACCCTTGCCGGATGAGGTCCATTTAATGGGCAAATGGTGCCCTCGTCCCCTTGTGAGAGCTTGGGGTGGTGTTTGGGGAACTTCCTCCTGTCGAGGGGATTGTCTGCAATAGACAATTGCTTGGGCCAAGGCACAGTGTCCATGGAGCCATCAGTAATGAGGAGAAAGTGGCAGAAGTTTTGAAAAAAAACCCACCTTATCTAATAAGGGGGGGAAATAAAGAGCTTATGTAAAAGCTCTTGAAATGAAAAGTAGTTTTTCCACAGTTCGGACCCAAGCAAGAATTATCTGGTACATGATTCAGGACCATTGCAGATGTGTAGATTCTGGGCATGAGCACCAAAGCCATTCTGGATTCAGCTGGAGAAGTTTTGCAAAATCAGGACGTCGCCTTCTTTTTTCTGCTTTCAGCATCAATGTATGCAAGAGCTTGGAGTAGCAGCTACGAAGCTGCTGGAAAGTTTGTCACCATAACACTGGCTGTTTATACTTTGTGTGGATGAAAGAACAGCTTTCTTCAATTAGGCTTTGTACTTCAGCTGGCAGGCGGGTGCTGATTGTCTAAAACTCCACCTCTCTGCACAGCTTGTCTCAGGGAGCCGACGGATGCTGCGCATGTCAGTGCGCCCAGCCGTGCTGCTGATCCATTCTGCTCACAATGGGACAAAATGGGACACATCCAACCAGCAACAGCAACCACGTGGATTCAGTTGTACTGACTCCTCTGGCCTGGTGCAACTTTAGAATCATAGAATCACGGAATGGCTTGGGTTGGAAGGGACCTTTCAAGCCATCTAGTCCAACCCCCCTGCAGTAAGCAGGGGCATCTTCAAATAGATCAGGTTGCTCAGAGCCCCGTCCAACCTGACCTTGAGTGTTTCCAGGGATGGGGCATCCACCACCTCTCTGGGCAACTTATTCCAGTGTTTCACCACCCTCATCATAAAAAATTTCTTCCTTATATCTGAATCTACCCTCTTTTAGTTTAAAACCATTACCCCTTGTCCTATCCTTTCTCAATGCTTTTCCTCTTTCGTCCCTGCTCCATCCATGTGCAAGGAGTTGACAAAGCAGGGGGAAGCTTGCTGGTTCCTAATGAAGAGTCCAAGCTCATTTAAAGCCAGTAGTGTAGGGACAGCAGACTCTTTCCATTGTCTTCAGCAAGTTTTGAATAAGTTGCCTGGATACCTAGCTATGTAACACAGCATGTGTGACCGGCCGATAGATATCTATTTAATAAGAAACAGTGCATGGGAAGGGAACTGCCTCGATACCAGTGTGGCATTGTAAGACACTGTTTGCACTTTGTCATGCAATTTTGTAGATTGAGGGAACTGGGGGGTGTTATGGTTTACCGGAAGCTGATAGCAAAGCCATGGCAAAAAATCAAAATGCAACACCCATGTCAGCCCTTCACAGGGAAAACTGACTTATAAATTAGGATCTAGAGAAATTTTTGATTTTGCCTTGGAATTCCTTTAGAGTGAAATGTGTTTCCTGGGTCAAGCCATGACAGAGAAAAAATTATGCAGAGTCTCCATGATGAATGAACAATGGCTTATAACAAAACCAAACGTACGTCTTCATGCCTAAGCAGATACGCATACCACGCTAATAGCTCTCTGTTATTTGTCGTCTCTCCTTTTCTGTTGGTGTCTTTTACCGTAGTCAGCCTACAGAAGAAGGAATTACAGGAGATGTGGTTAGCTGTCCCAACTCCTGCCGGGGGTTCAGAGACCTGCAGAGATACAGTGCAACCTTGGGCACTTGCATGGCTGATAATCCTGTGCTGAAGCCAGAGCGGGTCATGCTCGGTGGCTGTTTGCATGTGCCAAACAGAGACTCCTCCATGGCGGATGGATGAATACCCCTGGGAAACATCACCATATGAATGCTCTGGTCTTCCTGGCCAGACTCCTACATGTCCCTGACCCATTCCTGTAGCACATGGTGTGTGGGACCACGGAGCTGGGGTGGTGTGGTATCGCTTGTTGCACTTACAGCCTCCAATATTAGGATTACAGCCTAGCCTAAGCTATGTCTTCAGGGGACATGGCAGGGACTGTGCCCAAGCTCAGCCAGCTGCCCAGGGTGCCATGTCCTCGCTGGGATGCATCACGACCAGGCAAGCCTGAGCTGAATGTCTATGGGAAGACAGGCATCAGGGAAAGCCAGGAGGAATAACAGAGGAAGCTTCACATGGGGAAAATTGTCTCGTTGCTCTTAATTAGAGAGAAATTAGGCTGTTTTCTTTCCTGCACATCTTCTGGGTTGACCCTTTTAGCAGGACTCTACCCAGATCAGAGCATGCCCGAGAAGTCTGGGGTGGGTGAGCAGCGAGTGGTGCTGGTGCATGGGGAGGCAGCACCAACCAAACCGTGACTCAGAAAGGAGCAATACTTCTTCATGGCACTTGGAGATTATTTGTAAATCATTTCCCTAGGAATAAACAGAAGCACTAATGCTGCAAGACCCTGCTCAGCCTCAGGAGAAAGAGCTGGTCTTTGTGCTCCGAAAGCAGACTCTGATTTTTTTTTTTCCGTCAGACTCAAAATATTTCTTAATAATAATCAAAGGAGAAACAATGGCCCATTCACAGGTACGTTCAGCTTTTCCTTGTCCTAGGTCCAAATGGGTATTGCTACTGAGAACTGCACTAACCCAAGGCTAGGCAGACCCAGGTGCAACATCCTTCTCTCCTGGGGATTTCCAGTCTAACCCTGAGCCAGGTAATTGGGCAGCTAAATCCCTTTAAAAGTCTGGGCCTTTTCCTCAGTTCCCTCACTGTAATTCCTGCTCTCACAGGTGGGTTGTGAGATTAAACACATGAAAGACTCAGAGGCACCGAATGCGGCGGTGATGAGACCCATCTGACAGAGAGATCAGCTAACCGCCACAGAGCAGAGGGCAGCCCGAGCTAGAAAATGCCTTAGATTTTTCTACCCGACAGCAGGATGGCCTTGTGGATAATTGATTTCCCCCTTGCAAGGCTTGAAGTATATTTTTAGGGAATGCAAACATTTTTATTTTCACTACCTATTTTTCTTTCCTCTTCAATAAATGGGTTTTCCTACACATGGGCTGGCCAGCTGCTCTGAAAATTGAAGAAAAAAATCTCATTAACTTTCCCAAAGCCTTAATTGTTCCATTTATTTCAAGGCAGTAGGAAAGCCCATCTTTCAGTGACTCTCTCGCCCTGCTAACAACTCACCGTAATCCTTTTCATAATCCCCCGGAATGCTGAGCGCTCCGGTGGAGTTTGATTCTCCTTGCTGATGAATTGCAGCGTAATTTCTATCCCCTTGTCACAAACCCCTTCTTCTGCCTTTTCTCTTTCAGCAAGGGAAGTCACTTTTATGTTACCTATCAGGCCTTCCCCCACCATCAGCGACCTTTTTCTCTTAGGTACACAAGAGCAAATGTTCTGGAAGCTCTTTAAAATACCTGAACAACTGGTAGTAAATGAGTAATTTCCTGTTGTTCTAACCTTCCCCCCTCACCGCTGAGTAGTTATCTTAGCTCGGTATGTTAAGATAGTTGCAAGATCTTCTGTGTTTGAGCGGATAAACACTATCTCAGCTCATTCCTGAGCTGATCAAACTGATTTTATAATTTTATAAACAGCCTTTCATAGTGGAAAAAGCTTTGGGTTTTTTTTTCCCGTTCTTTCCACGAGTCCTCTAGGCTGAAGTCTGGCGGATGCTGGCATGCGGGAAAACTACTGTATTTGTGTCTGCATTGCAGGAACTGCAAATCTGTCCATTTCAATCTTTTTTGAGTTAGCACACTGGGCAAACTAGGTGGTTTTGAAATGACCTCATCCCAGGATCTCGGCAGAAAACAGCCCTCGTACATAGCTGAGTCTGGAATGCGAGCGGGACCTCATTCATAAACTTCCTTACCATTTCTTTACACTCAAAGGCAGGAAAAAAAATGAGCCAAAACAAGCAGAAATGGTGTTCCGGCCTTAACCAAATGGGAAAATATATAGATGCGCTTTTTTACTTTATTTTATTACTGAATTGGGATACTTTTAACCATTTGTAGGAGACTTTTGGTGGTAATACATTCTTGCTTGGATTAAACTAGAAACTTTATTAAGCCTTTTTCTTTTCTTTGTTTTAAATCTATGTTTGTGATAACACCTCCATTTTCTACCACTTGCCCTGTTTCAGTGAAAATGTAGAGCTTGAAAAATGTGTTATAAGCAGGGAGTGATATGAAAAGATCATAGCTCAGAGAAGAGGCCTTAATACAATTACAGAAGGGTTTTAATTAAAGCTATTAAATAGCGGGGGGGGGGGGGGTGAAGCAATTAATTTTTGCACTTTTTCTGAACAAAAGCACCTAAGGTCTTCAACATCCTGAAACAGGGAGGCAGGTTATGTGCTAGCTGTGAACAGTAGGTATGTCCTGCTCTGCTGGACTGAGGATGAAATTCAGCCTGCAAAATCTGGCTTGGAGACTTCTGACCTCTCTACCTGGCTCCCTGATGGCATTGGCCCGAGGTCACCAAACAAGGCACTGGCAAATCTGGGGTCCTCAAGCATTTCCCAGGTGGGATGCGGTGTTATTTGGGCACATTCGGAGCCTCAGCCAGATGTGAGCTCCACCATGCTAAGCAATGGTTTCACTGCTTTTAAGTCCCTCTTCCACCATGCTAAGCAATGGTTTCACTGCTTTTAAGTCCCTCTTGTCAGCTCGGCAGTAAAAATTGGGCTGGATGATTGTTGCAGTCACTGGAAGAATTTTCTGTGGTCTCACATAAGTGCAACCAAGGAGCTCTGGCATGTGCCTCCAGCAACTTGGATTTGGAAGTGGTCTTACTTTTCAGTGCTGGACACTCCCAGGAGGAACTTAGTTTCCAAGAGAAGATGACAGTGGGTGTATTCAGTCCAACACAGCTGTAGGTACGGTACAAACATGCAATTAGAGACAGTTCCTGCCCTGGAGAGCTTGGAGTCTAAATAGACAAACAGATCATCTCCAGATGGTAGGGGCTTAGGTTGAGGTGGTGGGAGAGCGAGTGAGTGCGTGGCACTTGTGCTGCTGGATGCAGACAAATGGTCAAAAGGCAAGGGGAGAGATAAGTGCCTTAGTTGTTTCGTAAAAGGCAGGGGGCTCAGATTTCCTGCAAACAGCCCACAGGGGTGGGGTGAATATGTGGCAATGGCTGCAGGGCTCATTATTGCAAGTGATGGGAAGAACTGGAGGAGGGAAGAGACGCGAGAAGGAAGGACGTCCATTTATGGCAGCTTCCTCGGAAATGCAGGGGGGATGCCAACGCATGTCGATGTCTGGTGGTGAAGAATGGATGTGATTTAACTTTATTAGGCACTTGGGAATTTGCTGTAGAAAGGAGGATTGATGGAGAGGGCATGAATTTTGACCAATCTGTAAATGAAGAGTGCAATGGTAAAGAGCTTTTTCACCTTTCACCATCACCAACATGGACAGTAGGACTCAAGTCTCAAGATCAGAGAGTGGATTGCGGAGGGGGTACTGGGGGATCACACAGACATGTCCACGGAGCAGAAATCCACCAAGGGGAACTACAGGCAGTCACATCTGGCTCAGAAAGTCCTTGATCTGCGAATACTTGAGAGCTGAGTAGGTTCTTAGGGGAGGTTGCATAAATCTCATACTCTTCTCCAGGCCTGTCGAGGTTTTGGTCACTTCCAGAGACATGACATTGGATGAGTGAGACCTATGGTCTGACCCACTGGATTGTTCTTGCAGTCCTGCTCCCTGTCGTTTTCTCTGCCTTGGTCATCTCAGCCTCCATTTTGAGGGAATGCAACTGAAATGAAGAGAAGAAACCACTGGTTGCCTGGGAAAACTTCTGAGTATTTATTTCAGACCACAAACACTGTAGGTGGCTCTAAGGTTTGGGAGGGTGCAGATGGGATTTGTGGGAAAGTATTGAATTTCCAGTGGCCAGAACAATAAAGAATAATAAGCGAGAGGCACCTCTCCAAGTAGACGTAGGGCTTCACCAGAGTGGGACAATGAGCAAAGCATCTACCAGCAGTCAAATGCCACATGCCTCTGTGCTAATTGCAGGAGTTTACCACCAAACATGGGAAAGCTATAGTATTTAACTTGGCAAGAGGTGAGGTGATTTAACTGGTATAGCAGAGATGTGGTTGGGCAGTATAAATCAGTGGGACACAAATTACACAGGAAATTTGGGTCTAGCTTTCAGGGTTGAGGAAGGTGGGAAGACGAAGGAATTAAAACCTGATACCATTAAAATATTGCTTCAGGGTAGAGATGACCTTGCCGTAACGCTTCTTGGGTTTCAGATTCCATATAGAAAGGGCAGAAATACATAGCAAGTCACCCTTTTGCAACAGCTATCTGGTGACACAAAGAGCAAATTTGGAGCAGGCAGGGTGCATATGGACTTGCATATTGAAAGACATGGTAGTAATGCCAGTTCTTTGGATTAAACGAAAATTATAGAGTTAGGATGATCTGGATATGATGAACTCCTCTAGCCCATCACCTGCTCTTTAGCTGGACTAAATTTCTAATTGTGATTGGGTGAATTGGATGAGGGCTTTTACAAGCTGTAGCTGGAGTGAGACCCATCAGTGTTTTCGCTTGGCAGAGTAACTGGCTCAACTCATGTGCCATGTCAAGGTACATGTAGAGTCTTCTGCATGCACTTGGTCGCTACCAGGAAAACTTTGATCTATTAGAAATAGGAGCTTTACCTATTTCTAGAATTGGACTCACTGTCTTCAGCCTTCCGTAGGTTCATCATTTTAGGTGAAGAAGGAATCACTATGATCAACTAAATAAGATATTGCAAAGCAGAGGTTGTAAAGCCAGTAAGGTCAGCATGGAAGTGTAGACCATCTCCTTTGAAAAGACATTCACTTTCGTTTAAAGTCTCTGCATAGCTGGAAAGATTTCACTCTAGACAAATGGAAAAAACGCACACCTAGTTTCTGGTCAGAATTTGTTTAGATGCATTTTCCAGATAATGGATCTTCTTTCTTCGTTTCGTTTTCTTCTTCTATATTTAGCTTTCCATCTGGTCCATAAACCTATTCCGTCTACTCTAGATTGAACTTCCAACTGCCTTGTGATTTGATTAAGTTGATCTTATTCTCATCAGATCGTCTGAAACAATCTGATCCAACTTCTTCATATACCTTGGCAGTTGCAAACTGATCTCTACCTACTTGCAGCTGCCTAGGATCACTTCTGATAATTCAGATCATCTGTGATGCCTTTAGGGACCAATCCAAATTCTGCTAAACCAGCATAAAGGCTCCCCTTGACCTAATAGGCTTTGGACCAGCCTCCAATCTCTCCAAAACAGCAGGTCATATATCTGACTAAAGGTAAAATATTTGGCTAAGTGCCTACAAAATGCATTGTAATACAAGCTGGGGGTAATCAGAAGACAAATTTTGTGTATGTGCAAAGTATTAGTGCCCTTAATGATAAAATGTTCATGCTTGACAAAATTTTTGGATGAAGCTTGGAAACGGCAGGCTTGAGCTACTTTTCACATGGGAATACCTTGCAGGCAGTAAAGAGCAGATGGAAAAGATCAGCATAAAGGGAATGAAGTGCTCTTCATGCCACAAAACCCACGATCTGTGGATGGAAGCTACTCCCGGTTTGTTATTAACTGTTGGCGCCTAAACAGGTATCCTCACAACACAGGAAAAACTTTTCTAATGGGGAAAGGCCATGCTGAGTAGAGCATATTGAGTTGTCAGCTGAACCTATTTAGGGAGTGTCTCTGCTGGTCGTCCCTCAGGAGATGCTCCATTCTCTTTCCTCTCTGAAAACCACCGCAACACCAAGGACAAGAGAGCAGTATGGTCCACTTGCCTGTGCAGCAGGACACAGCGAAGGCAAACTGGTAGCTGGCTGATGCCTAAGGGAGATCATTCTTCCACCAACTTCAGCAAGATCATGGGCAGGCACCTGAGCACACGGGGAGATGTATGGGTTTGGTCTCCCCAGAGCCTGCCCAGCTGTACCACACCGTGAGGACTCGGTGCCTGGTGATGCTGCAATGCAGCCTGCACCTTCACAAGCTGCAGGAACTGAAAACACGAAGTAACTCAATCAAGAGAGCATCAGGACAGAAGGAAATCATGGTGGAATATAGAAAAGGTCTGTCCGCACCGCGGCACTCAGTTCGTGTTTTTAGCAGGGCCCTTTGTATCAGCAGCAATGCCTAATCACTAAACAGATGGGCTGAAAAGTTGCTTTGTGATATAGATGGGCTGAGAAGAGAAGCATATTTTTAAACCAAGGCATGGGATGTTCATTCATGGATTTTTTCCAGAGGGCTGTCTCATCTGGGGTCCAGCTGACGGCATGGGGCAAACGGGTCTGCCTCCCTGTTCCTAATGTGGAAGTCTCCTGCAAAGCTTGTGTGGCTGTCACAAAATGTTCCAGCCCTCTCCTGTACCCCAGCAGAAGGTGGCACAGAGTGGGTAGCTGCCTTACCCATTGTGTCGCCTCATAGGGATGGGACGTTTTGACAGTGAAAGTGGTTCTACACCAGGGGTTTTGCTCATTATTTATTGGCTAGAGGTCTGATTTTTTTTCGCACACCCAACCAGCACAGACATGTTAAACTGACCTGTTCAATGCAGTGCAGAACTGTAGTTTACACTTGGTGGCACTGCAGGTTTCTATCCTATCTAATTTTATGGCACATTCCAGCAGTCCCAGCTAATTCAACAATAAAGGAATTCATTACAAATCTGAGCTTTTGCTACCATTATTGCTTTTGATAGTGATGCCAGTTTGAATATCTTTAGTCCAGAATGTTAACTGTAAGTGCCCAAAGTCATACTTGCTAGATTTCCCTTTCTTTCCCCTACAAGCTCCTCATTTCACTCTTTTATTTACTATACTCCCAGCTCTAATTGAGCTCTCCATTGTGCAAAATGCAGCAACCCCCCCCCAACCATAGAAAAACCAAAGAAAGGCTCTCTCTGCTCTACCAAGGAGAGGCAAGGTCCGGAAGGATGTGGTGACTCCCCTTGGGTTGCTCCAGGGCTTGAGAGCAAAACGTCTCTGAACTTCTGCATCCTTAATCTACAAAGCCCTTTCCCTTGGGCCAGTCCCGCAGTGATCTTATCTCCCAGGAATGTCCTTCTTAGAAGCACAGTATGGATAAGCCACTGGGAACACACTGTTTGGGAGAACGAGACCAAGGAGTTCTCAGCAAAGCCGCAACAGCCAGTGTTTCAGAGAGATGTTATTCTCCCTTTTAGTCTATTTACTGATTTCTCAAAAAAAACCCAAGTCTGTTTTTCATCCTGGTCCTGCATCTTATCCAACACTGCAGGTTTTCAGCTTTGTGCTCTTTCTGATCATCCAGTCACCTCCACATGCTCCTGCAAGAACAGCTACATGGGACTGTGCACTAGTCCTTCACCTGCAGTGTCACATCTCTAGTTGTGACTGGTAATCATAGTGCTCCCAAGGAAAATATGATAAACCACTCGTGTGTCTGGTATTTTTGCCATTCCAACTCCCTTTCAGTGTTGTGTAGGTGCCTGAATGCAGTATCATAGATGCTTATTGCCTTCTTTTCATCTGTGTAGTTTGCAGGATCAGTTGATGGTTGACTTCATTAGATACATTTTTGATCCTTCTTTGAACCCCACTAAGTACTGCTTACTGCATCTCAGGTGACTGCGACAGTGAGTGTAGGAATTTAGACACACAAGACTGAAAAGTAGTTACTGGCTCCTCTGACAGTCATAGAAAAAAAAAATATAAAATTGTTGTTGATTTCCATTTCTTTACATAGTCCTGGAGACTTGGGTTCCCTCCATGTGGGCACTGAACTGAGATGTGGAGCAATAGCTGAGCTGCCTCGAGCACCCCCTTTCATCAAAGCAGAGATGCTGGAACCTGCCAGGAGGGAAGACCTGAACTGCCCCTGGAGAAAGCACTCTTGCTTGCATTTGATCAGAGACAGAGCTTAATTCAACTAATGTAGGCACCTCAGTTCAAGTGATTTTGGGTAGCTTTGGGCCAAAGTGCTTTTGTTTTTCACTGTGTGCAAGGAATCAGGACACTGAGACTTTCTGTGTTTTTATAATGGTCGGATACCTAACATCTCTGCCCGCCCAGGGAAGGTGTGCTTTATACGCCAGTCTTCTGCCAAGTGAAACGTCCTGCCAGTAAAAGTCTGGCAGATGACTCCACTGTTGGTGCAGCCCAGCCCTCCCGCTTGTCTGGGAGCACACAAGACCTGAGTGGAGCCTTCACCCTCAAGAGAAAACATGCAATGCTAAATCATCTCCTATACAAGGAGACAGAAAACAGATGCTGTTGACTTAAGAAAGGAGTACACAAAGATTTATTAGGTATATCAGCAAAGCACTAGCTCAGAATGACCTTATCAATAGTCCGACCCACTGCCTGCAGACTCTGATCTCCACTTCACCTTCTCCTATGGTATTTCACATGCAAAGCTTAGGAAAACCCAGTCCTGAAGAAGACACATAAGAATACTCAAACCTTCAGGATGTAATACCATATCACCACAGAGAGTGCCAAAGGCTAGTGAAGTCTGAAACAAGAGCAGGTACTGTATGACTATCTGGGGACATGGAAGGAATGACACTGCAAAAGCCCAACATGAAAAGAGTGTGTATATTGCCTCCCAATAAACACAGCAGTTATTATGTGCTCAAATCAACCAAGAGAGAAGATGGGGTATGTCCTGCTTGAAAAGGAAATGGAGATACATGTTTTATTTACAGATGTGCCTTGCATTGCAGGATCCCTAGGAAGCACTCTCATTCCACAAAAGAAAAATCCCTTCTGTTTGAACTTCATGAAATACCAAGTAGACTGAAGCAATGGGACATGAATTCCAAACACAATAGCTATTGCAATTGGTTCTATTTGCTCAGAGGGGCAATCTCACACAGCAGTGCCCAGAAGAACAGGGTATCTGCCATCAGTCATGGTGGGAAGAGCTAGGGCTTACCACTAAAACATGTGCTGAAAAGTATCTTCTCCCAACAGTGTCTCTTGTTGCAGATCTTCTTGTTTGCTGAAGACCTTTCGGATAGCAATACATTGAACATCAGTGGCTGTCTGGCAGCTTTTCCTCTGTGACATCAAGCAAGTGATTTGAATTCTTCCTAATTTCTGATTTCTAGAATAAGAGTCCTAAAATTTTATGGAGCTGTCGTGAGACACTTAATGTGTGTGAGGTACTCACATGTTAGGATTGTGGGTCAAGAAAGCATCTTGGCTCAGGGGAAGACAAACATCCTTAGATTTTGAAGAATCACTACTGTGAATACACACAATAAAGCAAAGAGGCCAACAAAACCCACATGACAAACATCCAATAAATATTGGTGAACAGCAGGTACTTTTGCAGAAACAGAAACCAATTCATAGACAAGCAGACAGCCTAAATTCATGAGTCGAGCTAAACCCAATGCAGAAATTAACCTGCCTTGATCACAGCCCAAGGAAGACTTTTATCAGATGTGTTTAAACAAATACTTTTGCTATTTCTGACTTGGGTCAAGGGAAAAATATATTTTGCCTCTGAAAGAAAAATCTTACATTTTCTTCTAAACTCACCAGTAAATCAAGAAGAGCCAGAGACCTCAGCTTGGCAGCCACTAGCCTTCATTCTTTTTGCTAAGCTGAAAGGAGGTCCAAGCTTTTGGGGGGCCTGTGCTTGTGCAAAGCAGCAGGACCAGCGCTGAATGTGGGCCATACAATGCAAGGGCACTTTGAGGAGGCAGGCTGGCACTTACCAAGGTCCCAAAGTGGGTCGTATGCCCGGGAGCCTCCCTCCCCGTGCAGGATGCATGTGCATCACGGCATTGTGTGCATCCCACTGCGATCACTGCCTGTGGTCCCACTGACTCCAGCAGGGCAGCACTAGCACCCACAAGCCAAGGACTAACCTTGCTCAGCAGCAGGTTTCAAAGTATTTTGATATAAAATCAGTCCCACAATAGGCTGTGACACCTTCAGACCCTGGCATGGAGCTAGCAAGAGCCAGACCAATTGCAGAGCTAGCTCCATGCTAGAACAGAAGTTCTCTCAGTTCAAGGAGCCCAAAAGATCAGTCAAGACACAAAACCCACACCCAAACCACCCTGATACTTCTTGTCTTCCTCGGTGGAGAGTCGCTCAATGGAGTGCAGGGAAGGTGGAACGGAAGGGGATCATCTTTGCAGATGTAATGAGTTTCTCCAGGCAGCAGAGCTGGTGGCTGCAAAGAGGTTTTCAGATATAATCACCTGAAATAATCACCAGTGAAATGCAGAAGGGGAAGACCATCAGAACAACCCTGCCTTGTATTAGCACAAAGTCATAACCATGGTCACAACCACTTGCCCTGACCTCACATAGGTGAGAGCCGCGTCCATCCCACTCTCTGCCATTTGCAGGATGTGACCACCAACACTAACTCTCTAACCCCTCAGGCAAGATTACATCTTTCCAAGATTATCCTAAACTCCTGTTTTCCCACCCCATGGCATTCATTCCCTGCTAGGTACATTCAGACTGCAAAACGATCTTCTGCAGAGTGTGATTTTGTAAGAGTCAGCCACTACACTCGAGCAAACTTTCGTTGCCTCTGTCTTAAGTTCACAGCTATAAATAGGGTCTTTCATAAGGTGGTGCCTGCAGAAGAAGTTCTGGCACAGGCAGTTTTTAACATTTTGAATGAGCGGGGTTTGTTGGGAAGCCCGCTGCCCGCCTGGCTTGGCAAACTCCGCAAAGCTGTTTGGTTTTAAACATCCAGATATCCAGCAGAATGAACTGTTAGCCTGGCTGAGACCATTTCAGCTTATTTCATAAGTGACTTAGACAGATGTTTAAAGGATTTATGTAAGGCTGGCTGAAGTCAAACACAGGTGTACGAGATGAAAGGGGAATGGGAAAAATGCACTGTGATGATCATTTTTCCATTTCTGTGGTTTTTTCCCCCTGGCTGTTGATTCTAGTGCCCTTTCCATGCAATGTCTGTGCTGTGAGTCACTGAGAAAAAAAAACAAAACTATTTTTATTTACTACCAGTAAGGAATGAGGTTTTACACAAAGCTGTGCTGTAGCTGTTCTCTCTTCTCCTGTTTCAGCTATCCCATTTATTTTGCTCTAATTCAGCTGCTTTTTGCTCACAAGATGTGCTGAGCAGACATTGCCACTCTGAGGAAGGGGAGAAAATGAAAGATGTAGAAATTCACTGCAGCCTGCTCATTATTTGCCTTTCTCAGCATGTAGTACATGAGTTTCATGCGTGCCTGTGCCAGCCTGGCTTCTGGATATCTCCAGTGGTTATAGCATAAGCCTTTACATCTTGTTATGTGGTTCTGGTGCTCAGACCAAGGTGCGTCAGCGAAATGCAGCCATGTTGTGGTCCTTTAGAAGCAACCTTTCCTAGGGCAATGCACATGAATTTCGTCCTTGGAGAGAAAGTACCACCTCGCACCAGGTCCTCTGACCCAGCCCCAAACACTTGGCAGACACTGCCGGGAGGCTCCGCTGCAGAGGGATAGAGAGGAAAGACCCTTCAGAGCCCTGGGGTGGACCCAAGTGGGTGCTCCGGAGCATCCCTCTCCGAGGCGGTGTGCATCCCCACGCTGCTGGAGCCTGTTCAAACAGCAGTTGTAAAAGATAAACACAGCCCAGCCCACTGCTTTTCCAAACAACGTGCCGTATCTCATCACAGCTTGCTAATGGGCTCTCTGTTGACTCTAAAGTTGCCTTGGGATTAGGCCTTAAAATAGCACCCACAAATACCCTGTAAGCATCTGTGATCCCATCCGAAAAACAATTACTCCTTCCCGGCTTTCCGGGTGCGTGAGTCAGTGCTCCTTGGTGTGCTTCAGACACATTGTAGGCACAGTTCAGGTCTGTAGCCCTGAAGTGGTGACGGATATTTCTAGGGGATATTTTGGTGTCTCATCTGTCAAACTATACCCAGAAGACTGGGGTACACCCTTCCCCCAGTAAGCCATTGAAATGTGTTGGTTGGGAGCACTGAGAAGGTGTCTTCAGCCCTGGATGGCCAAGGGATGGTATATGCCTTGTTGCAACCCCCGTTCATGTACCTCCCCTCTGCAGTTTTCATTTTGCATTGGCACCTTTACAGAAAAACCCTTTCTGTGATGATGCAAAGCACAAGGAGGGAGATAGAGAGGACATCGGTTGTGGAAATGCTTGCAGGAGAAGCTAGGGGGAAGGAAACGTACCTTGCAGGCACATCCCCAGTAATCTTTCCCCCTCGTTAATTATGGAGTTGTTACCTGCCCCAAACCCGCAGGTAAAGGCAGAGCATCCCCATCCACCGCAGCTGGCAGGGAGGGATGCGAGGCACCGGCCGAGGCTCGGCATCCCGTCGAAGGTCGGCGGCGGAGGCGGCGGCAGAGCCAGGAGCTGAGCTCACATCTCCCGGCTCCCCAGCCAGTCCCTGACCCACAGGGCCATTTTTTCCTCTCCGTTCTGCCTCATTACCACTAGTAAGCACTTCTGTCATCAGGGACACGCACACTCTGGTGGGGAGTGTAACATAAATGCCTATTAATAAATGATATAATACTTTCCAGTTTTCAAGGCTCTCTGTGGCGTCCGCTCAGCAGCCCTGGCTGAGTCAGGCTCTTTTCTTTACACCCTCAGCCCTGCCAAACCTGTTGTTTGCCATCGCCTGGGCTTGCCCAGAGACATACCCTGCTGCCGAAGGACTGCCTCGAGCTGGCCACGCACACAGCCCCAGATGGGGACCAGGGAGCTGGTGATGCCGGTGGTGTGGCAGGCATGAAAGGAGGAGGAGCCGGCGGGGAAGGAGCCCTGGGCTGTGCAGTTCGGCACTGGATGGGAGGAGAGGGGCAGCTTTTTAACAAATGTTTTGTATTAGCCCTGAAAGCCTCCAGCCCCAGGCTGGGGATCCATCGGCAAGCACGGAGCTGGGGCAGGCACTCGCACGGCGCGTCCCAGAGTTATTGCTTCATTCTCCTCACAACAATGTCGCACAACGGGACATGTTTTATGGGGACATTAATCCACACAGCAATGGCCTTAATGCATCTCACCACCCAAGGTGTGTATTAGCTGCCTCTATAACATATACCCCAGTGGGTTTTATTGCTATTGCACCATAAATCCTGGGGTTTAAGGCCTTTAAAACTCTCCTGTTAAGCTCTACCCTTCCAGGTCCCAGTCCAGAGGATGGTGGAAAACACCCAAACCCCGTCACCCTTACCCGATCTGTCAGCTGACGTGGGAGTTAGCTGAGGCTTCGCAGACATGAGAGGTATTCTCCTGAATTTCCCATAGGAAAGCAAAGATAATGAAGGGGTTCAATATGTTCTTCCTTCTTCTCTGTTCATGCTACAGCTATTCAGATACTCAGATACCACATCTAAGACTTCTCGGCCACCAACACCTGAGCTGCTGTCACCTTTTGCATCCCTGAAAGTCAGCTGGGAGCTGCTCCCCTCTGTCTCTCTAGCCCTTGCTGAATCTATTCCTACGAGGAGAAGGGTAAGCAGGGAGGGAAAGAGCGCTTTGCTCTTAGGAGGTATTTCTATTGCCGAGCCAGAAAAAAAAGCGAAAAGCCCAAAGCAAATGTTCTGGCTGCTGAAACAGTGATAAAAATCATCAGGGCCTCTGACCTGGCCTGTGTGCCATCTGTGTGGCATCACCATGTCCGAGAGCCACCCTGCCGTAACACAGGAGTCCAAGCCGCGACTGCTTTTTAGCTCCAACTGCATAAGTCCACCTGAGAACTGCCACCCCAACCTGTTTCTAATCCTTTCATTTTTCACCAAACTCCTCCATCTACTGCCTGAGGACCAGATAGACCCCGGTGTTTGCCATCAAAGGCTGCCAGGTTTTTATTCCCCCGTGCCCAGCCATCTCCTTTCGGGAAGGTGATACACTATGGCCATAGGAGATTGCATTTCAGCTGCCTTGCGCTCTTCCCATGCTTGCCCCACACACCTGGGTCCACCCCCCCCTTGCTGAAGGCACCAAATTGCATTAACTCATTAAGCCTGCACATCTTGACCCAGCTGCCACTCTTGAAAGGGTCCCCACTTAGCATTTGACAGGAATGTCAGCAATTCGCGTGCTTAATGAAACCAGGGAAGGGCTTGTCACTCTAACCACACTAATGGCTAAATGCCGTGTCCCTCTGCACCCCAGCCAATGCCACTGCGCAGGATGCTGCCCTCTCCCTATGGTGGAGGGCAATAATGGCGCCAGCCACGGGTTAATTTGTAGATATGTACGGAAGACTTGGTGTTAAGGTGGTTTTGGAGGATTTGACCAGTAGGACCCATTCTGCCCTGGACTCCCCAGAGGAGCAGGACAGCCGTTTGGGATCATGCCGTAATACGAACACTAACAACAGTGGTAACGGAGATGATAACTTGCTTTGACTCATCTATGATGAACACTGGCGTTAGTTCTTTGCATTTCTTCATCACAGCTTGCATGGCTGACTAAGAAGAGGAGGAGATCTTCTGTTGGCATTTCACCTGAGACATCTCCTACCTTAATACAAACACCTTTTCCCTATACGAACACTGAACTGGATTTGTAACAGTCAGTTCATGAGGAGATTTCCTGAGCATGGAAACTGGATTCAGCCAAATAACACCACTTAGCTGTCCCCATCATTTTTAAGAGATGTTGTTTGAGGACCCCATCCCACAGAGACAATGTGAAACACATCTCATGTCTGAAAGCTATCATCAGAGTTTCCTCCAGATGCCAGTAAGACTGGGTCTGTATTTAACTCTTATTTAACAGTACTCCTGTGGAGATGAGCAGCACAGATCTTTTCCCATCCATTCTTGAATGAGGTGTAAATGCCAGCATCATGGAGAGATGTCCCACTAGCTTATGAGTACATGCTACAGAAAGAAGCTCAGTACAATAGTATTCAAGGAATGAGAACATTTCTCCCACTGCTGCCCTTTGGGATACAGAGGAGTCACCATACAAAATGCAATTCTTTTCTGGCTGGAAAAAAAATTCCTGAGCAACTGCAAGACAATAAACAGGCGGGCCTCGTTGTCTCTCCTCGCTTTCAGGAGATGTGTCGTAGATATGTGAGGCTTTTCTTGCTGCACACTGAACTGGCAGTGTCACAGAGAGCTGATTTCTCCTCTGCTTTGTGCCCGAAGATGATTATGGAAGCTGAAACCTCACTTTAGCCATAAACAAAAATAATTTGTGAAGGCCAGCTTGCTGTACCTCTGGGTTAATGGACATACGTGTGCTTACCTGTTTTGGTTATCGGAGCGACATAGTTTCTGTATGTGTCATGGAAAACTCGCTGACAAAGCAGGAAGGAAATAAAGCTGCAGTTGACCGATGAAGTGCTTCGCACGTCTCTGCTTCCCACGGTTTCAGTCTTGGTCACTAATCTCACACAACGACTGGGAAAATGAAACTGTCCTGGCATTCAGGTACAGTCTCACATGAGCCATTTCAGGTGGGTGTGTACTCACATCCCGCTCTCAAATGGCCACACCATGCATGTTGCCCTTCAGTATTTTGCCAAGTTTTCGTAATATAGGCCAGAAAATCTGCAGAGAAAAACAGGCTCCAAAGAGCCTAATCCTCCTCAGAAACTGTTGTCTCTGGTTTCTGATGTCAAAAAATCCTCCAAGCAGCAGGATAAAATGAAGAGAGAGTTACTTCCAGAGTCTGGACAAAAAGAAACTTCAGGCTTTGAGGTACAATAAAAGCCGTTGCAGTATATTTAACAGGGAGCGGGCTTGTGGAAGAAGCTCACCAGCACCAGGGGTGCAGGACTGAGAGCTGGGCTTATCTTTGCAGGAACCTCTTCTAGCTGACCTCCTCATCTTTACACCACCTACAGCGTGCAATGAGGATGACATCACAGTTCTGTTGGTCACCTTAGATAAATCCTTCTCCAGGCCTTGAACAGTGGAAAAAACAAGGATGAATCTGAATTAAAGGAATGTCTGACCTTTTGCCGCAGGGGAAAGATCCCGTCTTCCCTCTCACAGTGCAAATTGTGTCACACCAGTGAACGCACCTATTCAGCCCACTAGGAACTCAAGAAAGGAAGGTCACACAAGAGCTGGGGTACAGTGAGCACACTCAGCTCTGGTAGTGGTGGGGTGTAATGAGACCCTAAACCAAGCAGAACCTAAATCTTAGCAAGAGAGAGGAAGCGGGTGGTTAAGTACGGGGATGTAAAGGCAGGCTTGAAGTCATGTTTACAGCTGTGAAAGGCCAGCCTATTAGCAGATCCCAAGACTGTCAAGGTTTTCCAGCATGGTCCAAACCCAAGGTCATCCCAACACATCATCGAAGACCTTTGGTGCAGAAGTACCAAGAAGGGTGGAATCACCCTTGCTCCATTATCGGCAGGTTTTTACCTCTTGCCAAAGCCTGGCTTGGTATCAGAGAGTTGAGCCAGAGTATATTTTGTTTCAGGGCTGGTTGTGACTGAAGCTCTAGCTCAAGCCATTCCGGTCAGAGTTCAGCATCTCAAAGCCCAGGTTTGGCTGGGCTGTGGTTCAAGAAAAAAAGTCACTGCTCCAAGGGGTTGTGCCTCCTGCGGGACACGGCTGCTCACACAGCGCATGGGGTTGCATGGGATGTAGGAGTGGATTTTGGGGGCACTTGTCTGTGAAGGAAGGACTGTGTAGTTTTTGTTTAGTCTAGTTATAAATGTCATACGTTATATATCCTTCACCGTTTCCTCGTAAGATCACTTCGCTAATGGATATCTGCACCAGGAAACTTTTGTGACTAGACAGCCAAAATTTTACCTTCTTCACTTTCAGCCCTTCCTTATAACTCTGTAATTCCTCAGGATTTATGTCATTCCAATATTTGTTTCATTCTCCCCCAGTTGCTGCTAGCCAAGCCAGTGATATTTCATTTATTTTAATCTTTCTTCCAGAGCTTCCATTTTTCCAAGCTGAATCTTGGTGCCTTTTTTTCCCCCCTGATGTTCATCTCATTTGCCAAGGAAAGGCTAAGGCAATATTGCATTATATACAAACTGAAAATTATTTTATTAGTGTAGTCCACTGGGCTAAAAGAAGAACTTGTCTTAACCGGAGCTGATCATCCACCTTGCCTTTTAACTTTGGTAACAGTGACAATGAAAGAAACCTAAGTCACTAATTTAAACTGCTGGCACCATCTAGTTTCTAAAAAAAAAAAGAAGAAAAAAAAAAAGAATTAAATTGAGACATTTGGGGTTTTTTGGTATTGCTGAAATTACTCATATATGAGCACCAGCAGTGTCATGTAACACAGACAAATTACTATTTTGTGTAGAATAACTAGAAGGTATTTTTTTTCAGGAACACTTAGATCAGTTACATGTATTCTCTAGTCGTTACCATTTATAATTTTCTGTATAAGGAATTTAAACTTTGAGTTGTGTTGCCCTGTGCGGAGAGGAACATTTGGCTGAATAAATCTGAGAAACTGTTACATCAGACCCGCAGCAGGCAATTACTAAATATTGAGGGAAATTGCTTCATACATCAGTTGATACATCATGTTATAATTATTTTAACATTAAAGGGAGAAAAATCAGTTTGGATAGGTGTGCAGTCATATTAATAAATTATTTGTGGGTGCTTCCTTGCATTAGCCTTTTCTCAGGGGATAAGATTTCTCTCTGAATTTTGCTGCAATACTGGCCAACAGGCCTATGCTTGCAAAATATTTGACTGGTGAAAGAGAAGGTAAAAGTTAAGTGATGGTTATGCTCTTTAGCTTGCATTTTTAAAAATGCATCGAGTTACTTACAGAAGTTGAAGAAATAAAGAGTCTGCTAACCTCTCCATAAAATTGTGATTTTCTTTGTGTGGCTAATTTTGCTCACTGGAAGCTATGTTTCCTCTAAAATACAATTTTTTCTGTAAACAAAATATTCCAATCTAATCTTGATAGTGTTGGGAAAAAAACAAAACAGATAAACCAGCATAATGTAGGTCTCTTTTAAGCCACAAAAAAATTTTTCTAACCTTTTTTAAAATACATTTTACTTTTTTTGAGCAACTCTACAATCCACTTTTTCTTTTCTTTTCTTTTTTTCAGAAAGGAAGGCTGACGTTGCATTTTTGAGAAATCGGCTCAGCTTACTGGATAGACACTCCTCAGAAAACAATACTGACAAGAAAGTACATCAATTACCTTTACATATTGATAATATTAATTAAATACATTTATCCTTTCTTCTGTATATAACATGTTGTGACTTTGGGGCTCACACTTGGGTATAGTTTAACTACACCAAGGTGAATATACCCGTTAAAGAGGAAGACCTAATATTTCCACAGCAGGCAAAGGAGGTGCCTTGCCAGAGAAGTTCTTGGTTTTTAGTGTCCCAGTGCAGCACATCTGGGGCCGAGCTGTGATAAGGGACCTCAGAATTTCCTCTGGTGGTGGCTCGGGGTGGAAGATGCATGCACGGCTCCCGAGCACTGGTTTCCGTGTCTGCCCAAAGTCGTGCGTGTGATTTTCCATCTCTTTCACCCTTGGGAATGGAGCCATTTATCCTTTTGCTGCAGAAGGCTCCACAGCCCTTCCCTCCTGACGAAGAAGCCCTACGCACACCCCCTGCTCAGACCTCACAAACTTCCCCTGGCCCCTCTACCCCAGACCGCAATTTCGCCCAACATCTTTGTCACCAACCCAGCAGCCGCCTTCCCTCCCCACAGCTCTGTTCCCTTTCATCTTCCGTTTCTCCTCCCTAACTCATGGGCTACCTTTGATTTTCAAATGCTCATATTCCAGTCCCTCCTTCTCTGGTGGAAACTTTAACAAATGCACCAACATCTGCTATAGTTAGTCATCACACTTAATGTACAGGATATTCCAGCTGGCTTCACTCTCCTTTTATTATGTATTGGAAAGAGGTTTCATCTGCGCTCCTCTGGCTTGGCTAGACGCACGCCCAGACTCACCTCCACGTGGTGTGGATGCAGCTGGGGTACTGTGGGGTGCCCCTTGGCCACCCACCCATGGCATCCCCCGGTCCAGCAAGCCGCTGCACCCCGGTTGCTCTCGTGTTTGCCTGTACAGCCAAGGTGGGACATGCTTGGGCTGTAGGGTCCTTCTCTGAGGAGATGTGATGTCCCATGGAGGTAGCCTGAGTTTGAGCAGCTGGTAGATAGAGAGATACCCACGGCTCACGCACTTTCAGACGGCCGGAGAGATGATCCCTTGCCCTCCCTACCTACAGTGTAGCTGCAAATCACCAGCCTGCACGGCAAGACCTCCTGGCTTGTGGGTGGGTATGCAGGTATGTGATGCCTGCAGCGTTTCCAGACAAATCATTAAAAGCTCATGCGTGCGGGAAATCAGCCCTTCTCCAAATCTGAGGGCAGAGGACCACCCTCCATCCTTGACCCCGGGGAAAGTGCTCAGCTCCTTGGCAGAAGAAGGGAGCCGAAATGATAGAAACCCGAGCCCAAAGCCCTCATCTCTTGGAAACCATGAGCCAGAATGACCTCAGATACCATCACATGGGCTTCCTCCACAGCAGATTGAAAATGCAAAGGCTGCACCACTGCATCGTTTGGATCTGGGGTTGTCTGGAACATCAGGCAGGTGAGGGCAGCGGCGAGGAGAGGGCAAAGCACTGGGCATGGTCCTGGGGGGAAGGAGAGCCAGCCCCCAAAGAATATAAACGTTAATTAAACAGAAAAACAAACAAACAAGCAAAAAACAACGGAAAGCATTTAGGAAAAATTTGGTGTTTGGGTGCAAAAATATGTGCTACCCTTTTTTTTTCAGCAAGTGTTCATCAGTTTTCTTACAGCACCATGGACTTCAGCTGATCAGGTGCTTGTTAAGCGTTGGCGGTCACTGAATGGCACTGGAGAGCATGAATTTTCTTCAGAAAGATAGGCTACAAAAGGAAGTTGTCACAAGATTGTTGCACAAAGCAAAAGTTAAAACGTGAAAAGGGACTGAGGATTTAAAGACTTCAAGCTGCACATATTGACGTGGTGGCCTGGCTGGAGAGCAAGCAACTGCAGAACATTTGAAGCACATTAGTCACATCAGGTGTGCGGTGAAGAAAAACACAACAGAAACACACTGAGGCCATGAATATCCTGAAACAGGTCTTGCGGCTGACTTCACACATGATCTGTGTCCTCGGGAGTTTCCATTTAATTCCCTTTGCAAGACAAGTGGTTTATTTGCTTTCCTAGATAAATATGGACCCACGTCATGCACTTGTTCCCCCGACAACACTTTACAAAGGAGCATTTTTCTCAAGTGTTTGATCGTCTTCAGAAAAAAAATAGCAGATGGTTAACACAGTTGTCGGTTTTCTCTAATTGTAGGTGAAATTCCCGAGTCAGGAGGATGTCCAGCTGCTAATGTATTTTCCTCATTTTGGTGTGAAATCAGTAAAAGTAGAAACTGTGCTTCTAAACTCGGAGACCTTTATTTGCCTCAGTTTGGGGTCTTTTGGTAAATGTTATTCTGCGTAAATAAAAGCTGCCCTAAGACAGCTGTGTGTTTTTCAGTAGATTTGATGGCAAATACGTAAATCCCTGCTAAAAATCTTTTTCAGTTATATTTCCTTTCGTTGCCCAAGAATTTCCCATCTTCTTCAGAGACCAGCAGGTTTCATATTAAAAAACAAAGACGAGGGTGATCTAAAAACAGTGTGTTTAGTTACCAGATGCAATGAAACCTGTTGCAAAACTAGCAGAAAAGTGTTGTGGGGTCTGTGTGAGGACTGGGCTCGCGTCCTGGATCCGTGCTGGGCTTTGAGGTGCAATGGAGGAGTAGGCGGGAGGGGTTTCTTGGCTGAGCTCAGGGTGGGCTGTGCAAAACAGACCTGGAGGAAAGTAGATTTCATTATTTCAGAAGACGCAGACTGTGGGATAAGAAAATGATGGAGCTTATCTATGTGATCGATGAGAAAGAAATCCAAGTGGAATCCATTTAAGGTTAAGTTTGGTACTTTCAATTTGAAATATTGACAATAAGTGGAGGAGTCATTCCCTTTAAAGAGAGTGACATCATCACAAATGGAGCTATCGATGCGCTTCATAAATTTCCCTGAAGTTACTGCAGGTGACAGACAATGTCTTCTAGGAAATGGAGGACGTTCAAGGAAGCCATAAATAACTCCTGCACTGTTATAACCGCAAAGTTTGACATGACAAAATATAAAAGAATCCAGAGAAATTTGTTGGGAAATGGCTGATTTACCCATGAAGAACGCTAGATACTCTTTCAAAAGAGTAGATCTTGAAACACATAGTGTCAGAGCAGATCTTCCAATACATTGCTGGAAATTCAAAAAGTGACATTGATTTCCATGTGGCTAAAAAGATATGGGAAAATAAGAGAATTCCACCAGAGAAAAGATTCATCTTTTCCTGAACTCATCTGCTATTGTGAGCATCATCTGACACCTTAAATTTGGTAAATGTTTGACAATCATCCAGTTTATTTTGGAAAATTTGGGAAATCATTAATTCAGGTGTGCTAATAGTAATGCCTCAGATGTCTGGACGTGCTTCATTTCAGACAGTTACTGCTTTATTTTAATGCTGGTATATGCAAGCAAATGCAAGGAGAGTTTTATTTTTACTTAATTGCATGCTTGAAAATAGGTTGCTGACTAAATGCCATGTAGCCAAAGTGGATGTATTTTTAAAAAATAATCTCAATATTCTTAGGCTGAGTACAGTATCACTGCCTAAACTCTGGTATATGGTAGAGCAAATCCCAAATATATGAAGATTTTCAATGGAGACTTCCTTAAAAAAATATGAAATTGATAAAGTTCGTGCTAAGTGTTGACGTGAATCTGCCAAAACGTACGTTGATTTTAGCCTTGCTCCTCTCTAAAAAGAAACATTCAATCTTACATACAAGGAAGCCATGCTTATTTAAAAATAAAAAAGGCTGCAATGCTTAACACTGTATCATAAATTTCTTCTTTTAGTAAAACCAACACAGCGAGGCCTGGAATAGTGACAAACCCGTGCAGGTTCAGAGGGGCAGCAACTGAAACGGGCTCAGTCTTTTGCTGGTGTAAATCAGCGTAGCACTGCTGATCTGCACCACCTTCTGCCTCCTTCCTGCACTGCCATTGTTTGAATGGACACGCTGTAATTTAAGCCAGCATGTTACTGTAATTAAAAAAATACACAAATGACAAAATTTGACTCAAACCCCACCATCCTTCATGGTTTACATTTCCTACAGAGGGAGTTAACTGGTAAGATGTACATGTTTATTGGTTTCCTTCTTTGTGATTTTACAAGTATTTTTCTCTTTGATGATCTAAACCATATGTTGAGGTACTTTGGAGGATTATTTTATCAGTTCCTCTGCAGTACGAGAGAAATACCAGGGCAGAGCCCATAGGTTTGCACACATACACGCCACTAAATCATCCCTTGTTCCTGAGCAGCCAAGCTGCCATATTGATAAATAGTCTGTGTCACGTTAATTTAATTCTGAATCACTCTGAGACATCGTTTTGTTACAAATATAAATTTTGTGGTGTAATGGAATGTGTTAAGCCTTTAACAAATGAACATTTAATGGCCGCTCATGAAAAAACATAAATAATCAGAAATAAAATTAGCAGGATTGGTAATGAGCGTATGAAGCAGCGTGGCGCGGCCCCGCTTCCCTGGGGTAGGGGACAGGTGGGAGCAGCATTTCTGCTTCTCTTTGGTGGCTTCAACTGGGGTATAATTGCCTGAACTTAACATACAAAGTGTAAGTCTTTTTTTTAATAAACTTAAAAAATAATCTGTTGGACCATTTTGGGTAATAACATTGAAAAACACCTGTCCTTCCCTCAGTGCCTCTCTACTTTTACTTTATTATTATTATTTCTATGTTGCCTTTCATTTATTCCCTTCCACTACTAGCTGAACCCCACCAATGTCCCACATTCAGAAAAAAACTCATTTTCATTTTCTCATCGCTGGCTCTTTACTGCCTCGTGCCTCTACTGTGTGTCAGCATTTGCACAGTGTTGGGAACAGCCAGCACAGATATTTTCTTTTTTCCTCTTTTTTTCACTGAACCACCTATATCTATATATTTTATTTATTTATGTATTTATTTAATTGAACTCCTGCAGCCGGTACCTGTTAGAGGCAGCAGCTTTCCGGGCTGCTTCGGCCTCACTGGACTTACCCTCACGCCGTTTTTTGGGGAAGCCGCAACCTCAGCATGCAGGAATGGGGATCCGTTAGTCCCTGGGTCAACTCGAGGGCAAGATGTTAAGCACAAAAGTGTTGCATGATTAGTGGCCGTCACTGGAAAGAAGTTTTAGTATCTGTGACCATAGGCAGTTTGTGGACTTCAGCCAAAATGCTCTCTTTAAATATCAGAAAGTATCCCCAAAATTGCAAGCCTTTGGAGACCACGGCACTCTGGAAACTGCCAAGAAAAACAGCACGTAGCACATAAATCTGAAACAATCACTTATTCGAGCTATGAAGGGACCAAAAGACAAAACACTTACCTAAATGCTTTTTATTTGCATTAATGTTTATTCAGAAATGATCTGAAAGCCTCGGTCACTTTGCCTTTACGCATATGTGTGCTAAGGGTTTGTGCACGGCTCCTGCGTGGGAATTCCCGTCTCTGGGGCGGTGGGGTTAATCAGACTCATCGCTTATGGGGACATAAAAAAGAGGACATAAAAGGGGACATAAAACCACCCCTTGTGCCCCTCGGTTTCTCTCTGCTGCTTCTCTTTCCTTTGAACTGGGGCTGGCAATTTGCATGTGGCTAAAGCATTTCCCCGGCCTTAGCCTGAACATCTGAATGCAGAGGGGACCCCTCCTGGTTTTTAATTTATAAAGGTTAAAACTCACGTCTGTGGTTTAGTTGGAAATCACCTGGGTTCTGCTTCCAGCCTCCGTGCGTGTGATACTGTCCTCCCTGGCATCGACCTGGCCGGGAAGGTGGTCCTGGTCCTGGTAAATACACCCAGCTCCTGCTAGTCACTTTGTTTTCCTTACCTGAGGCATGGGATGGTGATATGTTCTCAAGATCCACTGTAAATCAGCGAATCTCTCTCCCTAGGATTTGCCTATGATTTGAAAATCTGACTTGAAACAATCGCCTTTCCCCTAGGGCACCATATGCAACTTCAATATATTAGTGGCGAAGGAAAATATGCTGTGCTTGGCGTTTACAATTCCCACTCTAATTTACCAGACAGGTGTTTTTGAGGAACAGCTCATCTGGCAAGAAGAAGGAGGGTCACTGGGTTGGGGCTTTTTTTTTTCTCCCTCTTATTTTCATTAAGGGGGTAGACTTGCAAACAGCTGGTAGAAGGAATTGCTCGGGGGACCGTTGTCCCCCCACACTAGCGGCCGCAGGGGAGAGGGTCAGGAGAAGATAGCCATGCTTGCTCAGAAAGACTCCAGCCAAAATTCCTGATTTTGTATGAAACAGCTCAGGAGGGCACCAGGGTCTTGCCCTTCCCCTGAAAAACAGCCTTTTTCTGCGACTTTCTCCAGGATGAGTACCAACTTTACTGCTCCTGAAACTTGTGACTTGCATTCCTGCCAGCCAGCCAGCAATTTCTTCCTTAGAGAGGAAAAAAAAAAAAAAAGAAAAGAAGAAAAAAAAATTTAAGCTAAACTAAATTAATCCTGTTCTGAGAGCTAAATATGGTCAGGACATCTGTGACCTCCCCCGACTTCACCCTGGCTGAGCAGGGACAATAGCTGCCATGTGCCACTCTGCTGTTGAGCCTGGAAAAGATTTCTAATCCCAGAATAACACACGCATGCACCCATGCACGTAGGCACGCACACACACACACACGAGTGCTGCTAAACTTGCATTTCACATCCAAAAGGGAAGAGCTGGCAGCAGAGCTGCCCTCGCAGTGTTGGAGGGATGAAAGAGCCCCCCCCTTGCTTCATAAAATCCATGTGTACACAAGGGGTTTTCTTTCCTCTACAGATGTCCATTTCTAGTGTTACAAGGTGCAAATTCCGAGGTTCGGCAGACGCTGGAAGCTGTGTTCTCGTGTTGAAATGCCGGTATGTGGTCCGCGTGTCTCTGATCTCCAGAGTTTCCTAGCATGACATCTTTCATCATCATCATCAAGTCGGAGGACGTAGATACATGTGGCCACCAGATTCCCTTCCAGCGTGAAGACGGGCTGCATCCTTTAACTCCTCTCTTTCCCCTGTTACTGGCGATGCTTTAAAGTCTCTCCTGCCCGGCTTCGCGGGATACCTGGCCTCGCAGCGCCGAGCCCAAAAAGTCCTGTATGTAAGGGCACATGCCAAAAGGAGACGGTTGGGGCCCTCGCCCCAGCCAGCAGTGCTCTAACCTCTCCCTGCCCCTTTTTGAAGGGAACAAGCGAGGGTCACCCCACAAGCCCCCGCTGCTTGGCTCATCTTGCCCAATGTCAGGAAGCGGTGGCCTTTTTCTTTATTTTTTTGGAAGGAAGTGGTTAACTCTTCCTCCACCGCCCCACAATGGGATTCGTTTGCAAACACACTCTTCAATCAAGAGCAAGGGAGACCACAGAGATGGCTTGTGTGGGAGGGAAACGGGGCTCGGTGGGAAGCCCGCGGAGGACGGCCATGACTGCCTGCAGCAGAGGATCCCCTACCCCGGGTAGGTAACCCTGTTAAAGACATCTCGGCCACCCCACCGCTTCTGGTCCCACAGGTGCAGGGTTCTCCGTGCGGAAGATCTCCCGCAAGGGTTATCACTTGCCTTCGGTGGATGTTTGTGATCCGCATCAAAGCGGAAACTGCAGCAAGCGTGCGTCAAGTCAGCTTTGGCAAGTCTTGTGGCCCTCCCTTTTTTTTCCTCTCTTTTTTTCCCTTCCTTTTTCTTGCTGCTGCTCAGCCCTGCAGAATGTAATTAAAAAATGAGCCATTTATAAAACAAATGTTTCCGGGAGATACTCCCCTGGACACCCGTGTCATAAAATTATTGAGCGCAGTGTCTGAGAGCATTCGGGATCCAAAATTTCCTCGGGGCTCACCCCTATCCATTATTCTGTCGCTCCTTCAACTGGGCGGTGACATTTTACTGGCGGCACCCTGTTCCCCTCTGAAAGGAGTTGGCCTTCTGGCTGTTCTGTTAACAAACCAATGCGCCGCTCCCTTGGTGTCCTCGTCCATCTGCTAAAACTATGGTGGGGATGTAGTGACCTTGGGGCTGCCTGGCTTATCTCTCACTCCCCTTCCCAGCACCTCCAAGGGGACAAAGGCTGGAGACAGCCCCCCCACCCCACGTATTGGTGGCATTTTCAGGGCTGAGAAAAGCAGCGTGGTTTCCGGAGCTGGGATGTCCCCTCCTTCTAGAAATGCTCATAGCTTTTGCTCAAGGTAAACATTTAGGGCTGGAACGTCCCATATTTCACTCTCCGCTGGGATCGGTTTTGCCCAACGACTCAGTTCCCACTGGAGCACCATATAACTCGCCAGACTTTCCAACACACTCTACAAAGTGCTTTGAGATCCCTGCCAGCTCCCTCTCTGGTCTTCTGGCACAGTTCAAGAGGCAGATATTAATCTTAACAGCTATATGCTGGCTGGGCCCTGGTTGCCTAAGAGATTCTCCCTGAATTTATTTATTTGGATTTATACAAAAGAGCATAAAAAGGAACACTCCTCCCAGACTCCAACCTCACCGGTCATAAATTACAAAAACAACTACAATGAAACCACCCACAGTACCTCCCGCCCCCGACACAACAGTTTTCCTCCAACAGCCGGCTCTGCAGCAGCAACGTCCAGCTTCTCCGCATGCCTTGGCGTTCCCACACGGAGACATCGACCGCAGGCGGCCCAAGGATCAGTGCTTTGGGAAGCCCTGTCCTCACTCCTTCTTCAGAGCTTCTGGGGTAGCACTTACTTACATGAGAAGCGGAAGAAGCCGCGGATGTGATTTCCAGCAGACAGGATGATCCCCTAGCACTTTTAAAAGTCCACATGGGCAAAGTTAGAGGAGCTCAGCTTGTGGACTCCCACGGGACAGAGGTGGCCAGAGAGACCTCAAGAGGTCTTCTAATCCCTGCAGGTCTTCTCATCCACCTAGTCTGTCCTGGCACATAGCTAAATAACTTCTTCTTGAAAGCCTCCGGTGATGGAGTTTCCACTGCCTCCCACACAAGGAATCCCAGTTCTCGCCCTTGGAAAATGTTTCCTAAAGTCTGACCTCAGTCACCCTTGCCCTTCGCCTAATCACTTTATATGCTAGCCCCGGCAGACACGAAGGACTGATTCCTACCTCCTCTCCAGTGGGGAAATTCAAAATACTTGAAGGCTGTTATCATGTTTTCCCTCAGTTTTCTCCTCTCTAGACTAAACAACCCCATTTTTTTCAGTGTCTCCTTGCAGGTCATGTTTTCTAGAGCTCTTTTCCTCTTTGTTCTTCTCCTCTGGACCCTCTCCAAGGACTCCGCATCTTTTCTCAAGTGTAGTGCCAAAAGCTGGATTCAATATCCAGCCGAGGTCTTCCTGGGGCTGTGTGGAGCAGATGGATAACTTTGCATGTCTTCCGCGTAGCGCTGCAAGTCTGATGTCTGTTTTGCTCGCAAAAGGCAGAGCACTGCTGACTCCTCTTCAGCCTGTGATACACTATGCCCTCCTCAAATGCACCAGAGCCCCAGACAGGGTCTCTTCTTATCAGCAGGGTCCTCTCTGATTGAAGGTTTTTTGGCTTTGCTTTACAGTTCTTTTTGCTGCTCATGCTGAGTTTTGGCAATTTTAGCGATGTAGAAGCAATCCCTTGAGGTTTGAGTGCCCCAGGGAAGTGTTCCCACTGAGGGAAGGAAGACAGCCTATAGCTCTTTAAACATATTGTCATGAATTCACACTCACACCCTCACTTTGCTTCAGAGCCTGAAAGGTTTTGTCCCAAAAAGCTAGGATGTCTCCCAGGGCTTGTTTCCTTTCCCTGGTGCAGCTGTACCCTGATCCCAGAGAGCTGCTACGCACGCTATGCTGACTTGATTTCTGAGGTCGTGCTCTTCCAGCCCAAGTTTTCCATACCACGCCAACACATCTTAAAAGCGACCTTCTGCCCTGGGAAGTGAAAACCCCTTGGATCCTGCCTTGTTCTTCCTTGCAGACCTGTCCTTGCCTTAGATTGCAGTGAACTGTAGGAGAACAGAGAAAGAGGAAGCAATGGGATGGCCGTCACGGGGTGGGCACCCTGATCTCCAGGCCCGGCTGCCTGCGCAAGTTCCCAGCACATGGCTGAGCTGGGACCAGGAGACAAGATGACGTTCATGCATTTGCTGTGCCACATCTAGGGACTGAGCTGAAAGTGTGACAGGGTGCATCGGCTGCAGGTGACCACATGGTGTAGAATATGATCCGACAAAAACAAGTGTTACAGGATCACAGAGTAACTCAGGCTGGAAGGAGCATCAGGAAGTCCCTAATCCAACCTCTGAGCTCAGCCCAGATTGCTCAGAGCTTTATCCAGTCAGTCTCGAAAAATTCCAAGGATGGAAACCGCACAGCCTCTTTGGGTCACCTGTTCCAATGGTTGGCTGTCCTCATCATGAGAAAGGTTTTTCCACGTATCCAGAAATTACACTCACAGATCACACTCGGTATATTCTCTGCATGCATTTGTCCCAATCCTAAAACCGAGACACAGACCTAAACCAATCCTAAGACCTTAGTTACAGCTTCACCAACCTTTCTGCTGCCCCTTTTATCCAAAGCATAGTCACAAAGTGGGGTTTAGTGACAGGTGGGGGTGCACATGGTGCAGTAGGATCCAAGTCACCATGTTAGCAGGAGGACGAAGCAAAGAGAGCACGCTGAAGGCAGCAGGTGAATCTCAGCTAAAGCATGGGGCTGCCCCCTCAAATGCAGCCGCATGCCTTTTGAGCTGAAGCCACCGTGTTGGTAGGTGATGGTGCACGTTCTTGCCCAGCGGGGTCTGTTCCTGCAGGGGGGTCTTCAGGTATTGCTGCAATTTCAATAAATATGCAGTCTCAAACAGACATCCAGGCTGAAGTCGAGGCTGCAGGTGGAGCAACACCATTACAGAGATGTTGGACTCATCCCAAGCCCCAGGAGCTAGGGTCAGAAAAATCAGAATTAAATGGAAATGGGAAAGAAATCCAAACCAGTACAGGGTGTGTTCTTTCAGGATATTCTTTCTTTAACTCTGCCCTACAGTCAAGAAATAATGACGCAGTTACAATTCAAATGTGGTTATGTTTGTAGCCCTTGATTAGATTCAACTAATTAGATTCAGCAAAGATTTTTCTTTCTCTCTTCTGTTTTCCTTTACGCTCTTTAAAGTTATAGTGTCATTTTGGGTGGGCGAAGGCTGCCCAACAGTTAACAAACTAACCAGAAATTCTCAGAAAAATCACCTTATTCTGCCATGTGTTGTTCCCAGTGCATCGGGGAGGTATAGCAGGGGCAGAAGCAGCCTTCAGCTTGCTGTCAGCATTATCCAGTCCCCCAGGACTGTATCTGGGCTTAATGATGGCCCTGGGAAAACAGCAGCTATGACAGTGCAGGAGAGCTGGTGAATCGCTTGGTTTGTTGTTTTTTTTTTCAGTAACACACTGCTATGTTATTTTATGATCCGTTTTTTGTACCAGAGTCCAAGGAGTATAGGGCTGGAAATCCCAGTCCCACTGGATCCAAATGCAGAAATCATCTGACTTTACCAGACCAAGGTTTCACCCCAGTGGAAATTAACAGACAAAACATTGTCCATAAGGTAGGAAGGAAAGTGATACTGTCACAAGAAAGCCTCTTAAGCAAGCGTGGCTGCTCTCTGTATTCAAGGGAAACACAAAGTTCAGAAGAAAATAAAAACACTTAAGATGAAAACACTTAAAGGGTTTTCCCTTGGCTGATCAAAGACATCTAGGAGTGCAATGCACAACTTTAGAAGAAAACCCAGCAAGTTGCTGCTGCACAAATAAAAAACAACTGATGAAAAGAAAGATTAATGCAGAGCAATTTTCTTGGAGATGGCCAGGAAACTACAGAAGACCAGAGAGCAGAGAAGGGATCCACCCTGAGGTGTCCGTACCCATGACTGACTCCGACACAGCCATGAATCTGATTGCAAATGGCACCAGCACAAAGCCCGAAGACAAATGCTAACAAAAGAGGCCCCATGGGAACTGGTGGGTTGCTTTATATACTGAATGTCATAGTGATAGCTATCCGTGCTAGATCCGTAATTCAGTGTGGATGGTGGTCATCAGTGTAAGATAACTAATTACGGGAGGCAGGAACAAGTCGAAGCTATGTAAATCAAGCTTTTTGTCTCGCTGAAAGGTGCAATGGCCACAAGGTTTCAGCTGAGGACTCACAGGAAGAAATGCTAGATTTGCTGAAAGGCCAGTTGAGGTTTTGCAGAATGGAGTCCGCTGAGGCCTCCAGAGGTAGGAGAGGGATGCAGCCAGCGGGGAGCAGAAAGAGGAGAGAAACCAGCCTTGCCAAGGAAATTCCAGGAGCAGTGACGGCAACAGCAGCACCAGCTCTGGCTCCCTCAGCTACTGCTTTAAGAAGGGAAAGGAGGAAAAGGGAGGCAAGATGTCCTCAGAAGAAGTGAAGGGTTGGCACTAATGGGGCTGCGGACTCCCCAGGTTTTATGGCAGCAGGGGTAGCAATGGGGTGTCTAGAAACTCGGCCTGGTAAGGTCTGAGGATTCTTCTTAGATGGATACAGGGCTGAGGTCCATCCCACCTCTCAGATTTGCACCTCTTGCAGACATGAAATGACTTGGCTATCTTTTTATCTTCTGTGTGACATAGCTCTGCAGTCACCTGCCTTACACGGTACCCTGACACCTGTAAGCAGTGTCCTGCCAGCCAGGGGGACCATGCTATCATCTCTGTCAGGCCAGGACGGCCACCTTTCCCACCCCTCTGACCTGGTATCTCTGACATGCATCTGTGGTGGTCCCCACAGGCTCCCTTTATAAACATTGGAGAGAAAAGGGGAAATCGACGGTGCCCTTTTCCCCTTTTGCAGCAGGAGATGTTGGGTGGATGGGGCCCTAGGAGCACCTATTTCTGCCCACCAACTCCGTAGGGGGCCTGGGAGGACTGGATCATCTGGAGGCACCCAAAGTGTGATGAGATGCAGCCAGACCTTCATGGATACTGGTCCATGTCTAGGAGAAGAGGAAAGGTGTGCCGCAGAGGGCACCCAGGCTTGGTGCAGTGCCATGGGTTTGGGGGTGGCCAACATTGCCCTTTCCAGGGCTGCTCTTCTCCTGCAGGGGAGAGGGACCCCTGTCGAGGGGTAGGAGACAAGTTCAGGGCAGGGAAAGCCCAGCAGGGCCTCCCTTCCTAGGGGTGGCCTTCTGCACTCTTGCTCCACCATGCCCTGTATTGCCCTCTCCCCACAGACGTTACCTTGCTACTAAAATTACACTTTCTCAGCATAACATGCCATGTTTAAAATCAAGTCCAGCTCCCTGAAACTGTGACAGTCACTCAAACCCGCATATTTCTTAAAAGCCCATTTTCTGTTGTTTGTATTTCCTGAGTCTTGAAGGTGATACCAGGTTTCACACCTTATTTGAGAAAACTTTTTAAACAGTGAAATTCTCAGTCACGTGACTCCAAGAACTGGGACTTAAGAAATACCACAAAGCTTGCAATAAAATCCTGTGAGTTGGCAGCTCTGCCCATCTTCAGGCTTTGCGCAGAGCAATCAAGTTCAGATCTGCAGTTCCTAAAAATACCGGAAAAATCAAAGCACTCCTCAAGTGCCCTGAGCCAATGCAGGAAAATGCTTCATCCCTCTGCAAAATATGGACAATGCTTCCTCCGGCCTGCGCTCGTCTGTGAGAAAACACTCTCTGCCAAGGCAGCAGTCGACACATCGGCATCAGCAAAACCTCCAGCAAGGACATTGTGCCAACTTGTGCACCTTGCACTGAGAAAATGGTCCCGAAGGGAATTTTGGCAGAGAGGTGAGTGCATTGTCCTGGGTGATGACTGCCATGGATAGGCTTCGAGAACTCCTTGATCCCCCTGCATCATTATACGTCTCATGATCAGATTAATTAAGCTGAAATGGATTTAGGCGCTGGCTCAAGGCCAAAATGCATGAACACATCCGCACCCAGCCTTACTCCAAGCATAGTATGTTGGGACAGGGGTTTCGCAGTCCCCAAACGACAGCGGGCAGGCAGAGATGAAACTGGCATCGATTAACTGAGCTGATTTTCCCAGAAAGAGCAGCGAGGGGGATCTCTCAGCCGCGACCAGCTGCAGGGGGGACCCACGGGTGCTGGCTGGATGAGAGGGTAAACGCAAGCAAGAGGCGTCACACATTCTTCTGTGCATCCCTCAGCTACAGCTGGGCTCGAGGAAGAGGTGGCCAACTTGCCGCTGAAGGGAAGGGTGTGTCAGTGCAGCATCCCAGCTCCCATGTGAGCCACCCCAGAGCCAAACTACCGTTTGATTAATCAATTGTTCGATCCAGCTCCCTGCCTCCTTCCGCATGCAACGAGCATGAGCTGAACAGCAAGCACTCACGGCCTTCAAGGGCTGGCTTAGGCAGCCCCTGATAATGCTGTTTATACAGCTTCCCGATGGAAACAATGTGGATTTTATTAAACGATCCCATTAATGTTTCTCCATGTTGTCATTGCAGACTTCAAACGATGATTTATGTTGGCTCGTAGGTCTTTGTCCTCGCAGCCGCACCGTGAGCAGCATCCAAGGACAAAGTGTTCTGGGACGGGACGGTGGGAGTCCTGCTGCTCCGGCTGTGCGGCCGTGCCGAGGTCTGCTCCTCCGGTGCCACGCACCGGGGAACAAAGGGGACCGCCAGCCAGCCAAGGACAGTGACACGAGCCACACGGCCACCTGGGACCATCCTTCGTGCTGCAGTGTGGTATTGGTGTCCCACACCAATGGCTTAAAGGGAGAGCTGCACAGCGCTGCACTGCAAGGGAGCCCGCGCAACCATGGGCAATTTTTTTTATCCTATTTGAAGTGGCACAGCTCCTTTTATCCCAGAAAAATTGTACCTGCTTGTCACATGCTGGTTCTTAGCCCTAAGAATTACGTTTATACTGCTAGGCTGCTTTTCCCCGCTATTTTCCCCATTTTTCCACTCCATCATTCCCTGGCTGATTTTACCCCAAAACCAATTTTGCCTCCTTGCTGCCTATTTTGCATATATGCCAGTTTTCACCTCAGGAGTGAACCAAATAATCCACTCAGCAGAGAAAACCCAGCTATGGAGTCAAGGACTGACCTTTTTGGGACCGACAAGCTGCAGACAGCCATTCTCATCCAAGACGAGAAGTGGCAATGCCTGGTGTGACTGAGCAGTCGGTACGGGTGGAGCCAGGATGGGTATATACCCCAGGCAGTTCTCCAGACGTGCTTTGGAAAGTGTAAAAAATGCTGCAGAGTGCACCTGCATTACTCTGGTGCGTGCTGGGTCTGGTCTGGGTGCAGCGCTTAGGTTGTGGGAACAAGGCATTCCTGAGACATGTCTTCCCATCCGAAAAATCCCAAGGTTTTTGCTGGCAGGCACCAATTTTGTGTGCCTGCATGAGGGCTTCACTCTCAAAGCTCGCCCTGAATATTCTCCAGATTATTTTGGTCGCTCAACCTTCCTGCCAGTGAGCAAAGAGCTTGCAGCCCTCTTGTAAACTGCCTCAAGAGCATCGTTCGAGATGAGAGCTCTGGGTGGGGTGGTCACAAAAATTCAGCCAGCAACTGCATGGCTACATGCAGCTGCTGAAAAATCAGTCAAGGAGGTCTGTAGTGAAGCTGCTTTTCATGCACCCAGGAGAGCTGAGAGACTCGGCTCCTTACCCTCCTGTTTAAGTACAACCCCTGCCCTTGGCTGCAGTTTGGGAGTATTTCACCCTGTGGGCATCTCTCAGGCAAGATCTTGCTCTTTGGGGAACTGCAGTCACATTAGAGCAGATACTGTGAAGGGGTTCAAACCCTCTCTCTCTCACACATGTAAGGTCACTGTAACCACTACTTTTGTCAGCACATGCACGCACCAACATTTCCACGCCCAAAACTGTAATCCTGAAACCACAGGGTGATGTTGTATAGAGGATTTGGGGGGAAGCCCGTGCAGAATAGCGAAAGTGCAGCTCAGTTTCTGGCATATTTTTGCTTTAAAAATCATCACAAGCTGAAAGCAAAAGGCAGAATTAGACCAAACAAAAATGCCTCTTCTTGTCATCCACAGGTAAGTTTAAGATCCTGCAGCATCAACAGGCTTTCCTTGCCCAGCTTTGGAAAGAACATGTCCCTGAGCTACGGCCTTCCTTGTGTTTCTTGTTTCTTCTTTGTTGGCCCATTACTCTCCTCAGGCCATCGGTTTACCGAGCACATCCTTTGGCCAGCCCGGACTTGACATTCACAGCGCTGCAGCAAACTTTGGACCAAACCCCAGCAGCTTGTAGCAATGGCCAGAGCGGCTCTCCAGGCACCAGCTTGGCTGGGATTGGAACATGATGGTCACCATGCGTGCCAGGTCACCTCGCAGAGGACAGTCACAAGAACTCAGCTGCTTTCCTTGCCCTTCGTCCTGTCCCCTCGACTGGGGGACGTGTGTCTTCTTCTGGCTACAAAGTAGGAGGATGCAAACTTTTGCGGTAGTAACAAAACCAAGCAGTCTCAACTTTCCTTCCTTCTCGGGATGAAGACTGCTGTGTCTAGTTTGCAGCACCATTTAAAAGACCATCAAACCACCAAATTTCTTGTCACTCCAGTGGGAAGCGGCAGTATGAAAGCCCAAGTCTCAGATGCCCACCGGGACCTGCCGGAGCAGGGAGGAACTAAGGGCCTTATCTGAACAGCCCGTGGAGCGCGAGCTTTGCAGGTCAACCCCTCTCCTGGGCAAGGTGGCAGGAGGTGGGCTTTCCTCTGCAAGGTTTTGCAGGGAAGTGTTTCTCCCGAGCACAGCATAAAGGCTGCCTAAATTACTATGGACTAGTGAAAACCCTAAAAAAGTAAAATACAGCTGAAGGGAAGAATACATGGGGAAGGGAGTCATATGGCTGGCTGGGAAATGCAGGGCTTTGAAAGGGGATGGGGCGGGACAGGAAGAACATTCCTTTCTCACTACAAACGCCTCGAGCTGCTTGGGAAACATCCGAAGATGCTGCCCGCTTGCACCCTGGGGCCGGCAGCACGGGTCCTGCTCGCCGGCAGATGCTTCGCCCGCGGAGCCACAGGCTCATCCGAGACCACCACCGTAGACGGAGAGGGACAAGGTGCCCGGAAAGAGGCAGCCTGAGCCCCAGATGCTCCGGCTGCAAATCACCGTCCGCGCGCTGGGCACAGGTGGCTGCACGCAGCAGGCTCACCTCTTCTGCGGCCGCCGGTGCTGGCTCGGAGCTTCTTGGCGGCTTGCATGGAAAAGGAGGGAGAGGGGATGTTGTTGCTGCAAGGATGTGTTTTGCAGCTCCATGTGGTGCTCAGGCCCGGATGCCTTCGCTTTTTCCTGGGAAGATGGGGAGCTTTGTGCTTTCACCTCAAACGGGGCTTTACAGAGCCTTCCCCACCTTGTTGTGGGGCACAGAGGATTCGGACTGACTTCAGGGCGGGTGTCCTTTCCACCACCTTGTTCCTCATCCCCCTGCCCCTGCCCCTTCTCTGCCCCACTGTTTGATAGGGTTGTCTATTCTTCCCCAAATTTCTAAATTCTTGTCAAAAGCAGGTTTTGTAGATATATAGAGGTGAAGAATTAAACCCCTCCTCTGCATCTCCATGCTGACAAAGCCATCACTTGAGACATTAAGGCCACCCCAAATGACCAGATGAGAATAACAACTGCTGAGCTAGCCCCAGGCTCCCTCAGTCCCTCTGTAAGCAGCACACCCCCTTACGTTGACTTCTACAGACATCCAAAAGAGGGGACCCAGCCCTGCTCCCCCACTGCTACATGCAATGCCACCAAAACTGGTGTCAGGATAAACCCCGTCCTGCAGTGGGCTTTTTTTTTTTCTTATTTACAAAGGGCTGGCCTTTCCTTTTGATAACGATCAACCAGACTGATGTGCTTTTGTTCCCTTTGAAGTCATTTGTGTCTCCACATATGCTTGCTGCTGCTTTGAGACACGTTTTTGTCCCAAATTGCTGAGGACACCCATGAAGATTCTCCTTCCTGGCACAAAACCGCATGGGGCATGTCTCTGCTCCTTTCCAAATAGGTACTCGTTTCCCAATAAGTGCCAACAGTGCTTGTCTCCTGCAGGTATGATACTGAGTGAGCTCTTTCTTCTTGTAGAGAAACACGTAACGTTGGTCTTTCCCTCCTATCAGCTGGCTGATGGCATGGTGTTCGGCAGTTTTAAATTTGATATCCCAGCTGTGTTTCGCTTTGCAAGACTGACACAATGCAGAGGATGCAGCCGGCGAACTCATACCCAGCTGCGCTCATTCCCATCCCGGTCCCCACAGCACCCCGGTGACACGCAGCACACGGCAAGGGGCCGGCAGAGTGGCAAGGCACCGGGGAGAGCACAAGGAGACCCCAAGGGGAGCAAAGAGCCTGATGGCAACAGGGGCGGGAGCAGGGATTCTCAGATCAGGACAACCCAGGGCCAGGCAGGGTCCAGCGTCCCCAGAGCTCAGCCTTGCCCACGTCTGGAAAAAGCCACTGCAGAAGCTGCAACGGCAGCCAGCAGGGATGTAGGCAGAGCACATCTCACCCTTGGCTGGGAAGAGGTAGGGAGCATAATTTCCCCCTTTATTTTCTCATCCTGACCAGAAAGGAAGATTTTTGGAGCTGGCGGGAGAGGCGTGATAGTTTAAATCAACAGTTTGCCATTAGCACTGAAGAAGCCTGCTCCGCACGTTACCCGGTAAACAAACTGTGCTCTGAGAAAGAAAGGCCTGTTTATAAAAGCTCCTCTTGACATTCGCCTCCCCAAACATAGCAAAGCGTGTGCTAGAAATAGATGCATGAATGATCGAGTCTGTTTTGAGTCTCCTCTCTTCAACAACCAAGGAAATCCCTATGTACAAACATTTAAACTGTAACATCTGGAGCGCAGTAATTTTATCTTGAAGATCCACATCAAACAAACCTGCAGCTCAGCCCAAGAAGATATACAAATACTTCCCCAAGGAGACCCCAGTCTTATAACTTGGGTACCAGGAGACTTGTGATTTAAAAGAAAGGTAATTCAGCATCTCTTTATCCACACCTGACAAGTATGCCTTTGGAGGGCATTAGCATGAAATTCTCGCTCTTAATCAAACCCAAAGTAAAACAGATTTGTCCCAATTATTTGATACAGGCCCTGAAAAACCCAGTTTGAAATTTATAACCCAAGAAACCCTATGCATCATTTGCAGCTAGAACTTTACCCAAGAAGTTTCACTTCGGTTACACTTTTTCTGTACAGCTGAATTGCTAAAATAAGCACCCAGCCATATATAGCACAGTACGCTGGCACTCACAGCAGTGGGGAATGACTGGATTCAATTTTCCATGGAAGATGACAATTAAAATTGCTTTCTTTGGTATATCCCATCCTTTCTGTTGTTTTTCTGTGCTCTCCAAGCGCAGAGTAAATTTAGGATGCTGAGCTCCTTTTCCTTCAAAATCTCACTTCCAGTTTCCATCTTATTAAAGACATGACTTAACTTTAATGTGTGTAACATAAACGGTACTGTAAAGAGGAAGAATTAAAACAGCATGGGAACATTTGTATTTTCAAGAAGGGGAAATGGCACAGCATATTTCCTTTTTGGTTGTTGTTGTTTATCCAGTGGATAAACCTTGGCGTTCCCTCTCCTACCGAATACTTCGCCTGCCTTGCAATAATTGGGAATTCCACGTTTTGCAAAGTTATTATATTATATCCACAAATAATCCATCTTGTCAAGTCCATCTCGTACGTCGAAGATAAAGTTGGAGCTGAGTCACTGCAGACATCTGGAGAAGGTTCATTACTTGTAATTGCGAGCCCCTCTGTTAATGCACCCCATGAGAAAGGAGCTGACAGGCTGCATATTTCTGCAAACTGTTCCCAGAAAGAACCAATTTCCTGACTTCCATGTGGTGTCAATAATATAGGCATGAGATGGAGCAGTGCTTATGAAATATTAAATCTGCTTACAGGACCCAGCTATAAGCAAATTCAGACCACCTGGGAGATGGAGGTTTGCACCGGGTATGTAGAGTTTGGCACTTCCCTGGTATATGAGACCAATGGGCTATAATCTATGCT
This sequence comes from Sagittarius serpentarius, assembly GCA_034782735.1. Classification (NCBI taxonomy): domain Eukaryota; kingdom Metazoa; phylum Chordata; class Aves; order Accipitriformes; family Sagittariidae; genus Sagittarius; species Sagittarius serpentarius. Next base: position 18,658,226 of record JAVKLA010000040.1, read on the forward strand.
TTTTGGTTTGTTCGCTACAAAACTTCCTGACAGTAGTAGAGGGGGGGAGAAAAAGGCAGAGGGTGGAGCGGGTAGAACACATTTCTTCACGTTTAGGATTCAAACCTTTCAAATCACTGACATTATTAAATTTACTATCACAAGCAGCCAGAGATCTTATTATTCATGGGCAAAAAAAAAAAAAAAAAGGCTGATATTTCATGGCTTTTGAGTTAGATCATTTTGGTTCGTGCCAATGAAAACAAAGCATTAGCGTTTTGATGTTTTAATATAATGATTTAATTCTCTCATTGATATTAGAACCCAGAAACACAACAAACACGAAGACCCCTTCAAAATCCTTGAGTCAGAGCAAAGGCTCTTAAATCACTTCAGCACTCCGACCTCCCGTTTCACAGCGTATATTTCATGCCAGCGACTTTGCGAAGAGGGGGTCCTTACCGTTGCAAACGTGCAGTTTGATAGTGCTAACCTGCGTTCAGCGAGCTTGCCTGTGTAAACTGAAAAACATCTGGGCTCTTTTTGCTGGCAAATGCAGCGGTTCCTCCACCTCGGAGTAGATCTGTGGACTTGAGCTCCAACGCAGCCCTTACACCAGTTCACCCCAGTTTTCCACTCTTTGTGCACTGCTCCCCAGGAGGCAACCCAGCACCCATGGGCTGGGAGCGGACAGGGATGTGGAGCCACAGGCATGGGGAGAAAGCAATTTTAATGACATGAGGCCACTACGTCTGTTGTACTCCCCAGTGTTCGGGGCTGGGGATAAGCAGTGGTCTCCATTTTCCCTGGCTGGAAATAAAAGACAGGTTTCCCTTAAGAAAGATGAGGGGAAGAAGCAGGGGAGAAATAGGTTTTCAGTAGAGCAACAGCAAGATGTTAGCAAGCCTAACGGGGAAATTTTGCTCTGTGCTGCATAGAAAATAGAGGTAAAACATTGCATGGGACTTATTAGCAACACCTTCCAGGAGGAGAAGCTATCTGTGATAATGGGGAGAGGCCCCAGAGCGGGGTAGAAGATGGGAGATACACACGGTACTGCAGACCAAGAGCTGGCCTACACCAAGCTGGGACACATGGTATGGAGATGTAGGATCAGGCCAGGCTGGCACCTTTGCACCAGCCATGCCACATACACCCCACTCCTGGGGGGACAGGTGGGTGCACCCCTGTTCCTGATGCTGAGCTTCTCTGCCAGGGCATCGCACAGCACAGCAGAGGACGTGGAGATCTGGGCGCACGTACGCCTTCCCATCTATTTTTTTCATGTGAGCGGGAAGGGGCTATTTTTGGTTTATAGCCTCTTTGCTGCAGCCAGTATCTGTCAGCGGGACATGACGTACGGCGCTGTGTGACGGCTCCGCTCCCTGCGCTCCCCCTCACATGGCAGGAATGCCTCTTGTTTTCTCTCCTCCGGACCGCGTCGGAGCTGAGAGCATCCAGCCGGGTTGGCTTGAGGCACAGGCAAATCAGGCAGCTGCCCAAAGCAGCCCAGGCCTCCCTGCCTGTACCAGCAGCAACCAGAGCAGCACACTGAGATCTTCTCCCGCTCTCCATCCTTGCCTTGACTCTCCTCCTGAGGACAAATGGGCACAGGCTGAGAAGCTCTGAGCTGGATTCGTCCCTTGTCACACTGCTTAGACCTAAGGGTCTGATGCTGCAAGATGCTTTTTGGGGTTTTCTCCTGTGTCCATGTCCTGCATCCTCCATCCACAGGTCGCTTCCGGATGCAAAGCCTCCAGCCTCTCTGAGGACGTGTAACTGGCCATCGTGTGCTTGTGATGATCAAGGCTAAAATCTCTCCCACGTCACGTAGGCTGAGCCGGGGATTTGACTGTATTTTTGGCCTGGAACAGCTGGTGCAGATAGAGGAGGGCTGAGCTGGTGCAGGACCTTGCCCAGCCCCTCCCTCTAGCTATGCTGAATACAGTGCAGAGGGGCAGGCTTCGGTGGGGCAGTCTGGTCTCTGGGCTCGAGGCGATACTGGAGTGAGCACCTGCAACTTTGTGGTCACTGGGAGGCTCTTCTTGCTTGCCTCATCCTTGCGTTTCCACAGAGACACTGCTGACATCATCCTAGACATGCAGAGGTTAGTACTTGCTGGGGTTTATCCATTGAAGTCTCCACTTCTTCACGTTTGCCCCATTGACCACTTCAATCTGGATGGCTGAAGAGTCACCAAAAACTGGATTTGTTTCCTTACTTGCCTTCACCCTCTCGCCACTACATTTTCCCAGCAGGACACAAGCGATGCTCCCAGCCCTGCCTACACGTCCTTGGCTGCCTGCCTGCCCTGCAGGGCTGCTTCTGCCCAGCCCCTCTGCAGGCAGCTCAAAACCATACACTTCTGCACAGGCAGCACCGAATTGCACCCAAGCTGGCGAGGCCTCCTGCGAGGCAGAGTTATATCTGCTCAGGACCAGCATCGGTGCCTGAAGCCCAGAACAGGTGCATGAAACTCATGGAAGAAGTCTTTCCCAGCCTGCACCAAGCTGAAGATGGAAACACAGGAGCACATTTTTGGCAAAGTTGCTTTTACCTGATAGGGAAGATCTGGCCATGGTATATGTCACCTTCTGTGGCTGTGCAGTGCCGGTCTCCCAGCTGCTGCGGGTCACTGAAGGACCTGAGCCTCTGACTCTCGCATCTCCAAATCTCCAAAAGGAGATCCAAAAACTTTTACATCTAATTGCAGATGCCACACTCTGGCAGTATCTAATGTTGCATGCTTCTCATGCAGTGGGTGTCCTGCGCTACCCAAACAAGATGAATCAAAAATGCTAATAAAAAAACCAAGAAAGGCCCTTTGTGTTCCTCAAAATAATAAAAGAAGGGCTCTCGTTTAATGAAGGATGGAGTCTGTCGCTCCTGACAGCAAAGATTCATAGCTGGGGCCTGTTCTAAACAGCATTCAGCCCAGCTATTTCTACTGAGACCACATTTCATGCCCATCGATGGTCGTCCGCATGTCCACATTGCCACAAACAACTGTCCATGCACAGCCCAATAAGTTGCCATGAGCTCAGCCGGCCAAAGAAGCACTGTGGTTAGGTGGGGTCTGGCCAGCTCCCAGGACACCTACCAGTCCCAGGAGCTTCATTTTACACCTTCTTTTCTCCCAGCAAAGACCCAACACCACAACGTCCACGGGGTCAGCAGCCATGGGGGGTTGTTACCATGACCTAAGACGGGATTAGCAGTCTTACGGAGGGATGAAGGGCTGTGTAGCCCCGTGCCTCTGGTACTCCTGTACCAGAAGGGGAAAGGGGTTAAGAAAGCAGCCCTTGCTCACAGAAGATGCAAAGGTTTGTGCCTGAGCTGCTCCCGGAGTAGCCCAAGAAGCTCAATCCAGGGCAGGACCTCTCCTCTGAAGATACGCTGCCCTGAGCACTGTGGCATCCCATTGATATCAGTACTTTCACGGTGCAGCTCAGTATCCCCTTCTTGCATTAACGGAGCAGGGCTGTATTTTGGCAGAGAGTTTGTGACACCGCCAACTGCTCTGCCTGGCTGTCCATCTCAGCTCCAGCTCTGAGACCCCAAATCCCTCCATTCTGGCCCAATCCTTCCTGGTGCCGAGCACAGAAGGAGTGCAGGTAAAAACAGGGACATGCAGCACCGAATCTCACCAGTCATTTATCGCCTCAGCAAGAAGAGCTTGGTAACAGGCTGTTATCTTTAGCAGAAAGCAGAAGTAGAAAGGAGACACCAGGACTAGTTCACCAACCCCAGGTCACCTCCCTGACCAGGACCTTATCAGTTATCAGTGTCTGCAGCTCTCCAGGTGCTCAGGGAACAGCGATACTCCTCACCACCTGCAGATCATCTTACCCACCCACCAAAAACCAGAGTCAGCCAGGTGCCGCTGCCCATCAGTACAGGCCAGGGCTTTTGCCAGCCAAAGTTTGAGCTGGGGTGTGAGCCGCCTCCCTGAACCATGCTGATTTACCCCAAAACAGGCCTTCCCTCTGTCCACCCTCCCAGTGCAAGGAACATGTTGCATCACCCTCAGTCTTCCCCTCTGCTTGTCTCTGGTGGATCGTAGTGGCCTTTAAAACATATTTCCTGGAGTACTATAAAGTGTTATCTGAATGGGCCTCTTGCAAAAAAAACCCCAGCATAAAACAAAGCAATTTGGGTAATGATGGCCTTTTGGTCTGGTTTATCCTGCACCGAACTCCATAGATGGCAACTCTGAACTTTTCCCAGACCTCCACAGTAGACCTTGGAACTGTCTCTCTGATTTATTGGTTGTTTCACGACACATGCATTTCTCCTATGTAATCCTAGTGTTTTGCTTATAAGCCATATTATAACTGAGAATCAATCTTCTTTATTGGAACGTTTAGGACAGATTCACACATCATTTTACCATTAATTAGGATAGACGCAGCCTCGCAGATCTTTCAGGTTTCAAGCCTGGCTGTGGCGTTTCGGTTCTTTGCTGCTGCTTGCGTCATATGAAAAAATCACAGACTTCAGGGCTTTCTGTTGCGGCTTGAAGAAGAACACAGGTTGTTTCATCACTGGTTGTGAGACATGTGTTACCCGGCTCATTAATTCACAACAGTTCTTGTTTTCTCTGCCTTTGTCATGCTGATCTGATACATTTGTAAAGTCCAGGGTTGTACTGCAAGTGATTAATGCTGCAGTAAAGTCTAATAAACTGAGATTCCAACAAAAAGTGTGAAAAATGTAATCTCTACTGTTCTGAAAGCTCACATATGACAAAACCCATAAATCACCCCAGAAGTAGTCATTATGGTGAGTTACTAACTAGATTATACAGCTGCATTTGTCATAATTTCCCATTACGTAGAGAATAAACCTATCAGCCTGATTTATGACAGAGGGCTTCACAATATGGGAACTGGGACCTGTGTTGTTCTGTGGCAAACACAGAGAAATGTTGTGTCTACTCAAGTGCAGGATGGAAAAGGCAGGAGGGGAGATCTTCCCTTTTGCTCACTGTCATTTGAAGACGCTGATTCAGGGCCAACGAGCTCACAGAGAGGAGCCAGGCTTACGCCCGTGGGGTGGCAAGAGAGGGCATCCACCAACCTGTCCCAACGCCACCAGCAGCAGAACATGCTCTCCTCCACAAGGGGGGGGAAGGGAGAAACTGGGAGGTGTTTTGGGGAAACCAGAGTTGGTCATGACGGAAGGGGGTGCTCTAGTCATGTCTGGGCATACGTTATCTCCAGACCACTTATATACACCAAACAGCCATGCTTTGACCCAGGCAGAGCCTTTCCACTTTTATGGAGGAGAAAAGGGGAAGGGCTGGCTTGGGGCAAAAAAGGTCACCTTCAGCCTGTGGAGGAGAATTTGGCCAACTCAAAGAAATGGCTTCATGAACAAGGGTAAGCTGCATTTCTGCAGAGGTCCAGCTTGTCTTTCAGACCACTGCAGAGTAACTTACATCCTCCTACAGTGATCTCTTTATCACCGCGCTGTTCTGCATTGCGTGAGAATGTCTGCAGCAATTTGAGATAATTCCCAGCCCCTCCACAGAGGCAAACAGTGAGCCGAAGTGGCTGATTTACTAGCGGGCACAGCTGATGAAGGCAACATCAATGAGGACACTTGGCAAGCCCAACTCCGTGCAACCAGAGCCTGCCTGTCTGTGGTGGTACAGCCTGTAATTAGCTAACACTCATCTGCTATATGCAGCAAGGATAAATACTGACAAACTTTGCAAGGGTCTCCATTTATTCAGCAGCTGCTGAAAGCACCAGGTGGTTTGGTAGCCTGGTGCATCTGTCCGTCACCACAAGCTGCCACCCACCCCTACGACGGCTCACAGCCAAGAGCAAGGAAGAGGTTGCCCCTGTCCTCCTCTTCTAATTAAATACCACAGGGGCTAGAAACAGAGACACAAGGCTCAGAGTAGCAGTGCAGACTCCTCCTTGCCTTGGTTTGCTGCAAGAGACCAGAGACTGGAAGCTGCTAGCACGTACCCAGAAGGAACGGGAGCACCAAATTTTGCTCCTGGGTTCTTGCAGGACTTTGGGCAGGTCTCCCTGGCCTTCTGTGTCTCAGCTCCTCACCAGTAAAATGGGCACAGGAAAGACTGCTGTTTCTGACCCATCCCAATGAACCTGTAGTCACCACGTTCAGCTGCTGAGATCCTCTCTCGGGAGCACCTCAGAGCAATGGAGAATCTTTTGGGGGTTTTTGGTTGGGGTTTTTTTTCCAAATGGAGCAGCCACAGTCAACCAACCGAAAAGCTCTCCATGATCCTTCTCCCAAAGGCCAGGGAGCCAGAGAGGGGAAGAAATCTGAACAAGCACTTTTGCCTTTCTAGTTGTGGAGAATCAAAAGCAGTTTGTGGGTTGCGGGAGGCAGGGGCTGACAGACCAGAGTAAGCCAGGAGCACGGTGGCCAGAGGCCAGATGCCCAGAGATCCTACACTCCCCCAAGACTCTCCCACCATGGTCTCAACAGACTGTTTAAACATCCCAGAAAGGGCCCAAACATGCAAGAAAAGAGGCTGTGTTTGTCCCCCAGGGGGTTTCTGCTCATTGCCATTGTGCAACAAGAAAATGAGGTGAAAAAAACAGTGGCCATAAAGGTGATGGGGAATCTCAGGTGTTGTAGCTTAACAGACTCCAGAGTTTCAACTCCCCTATGGGTCAGGTTGCCAGGTACTGGGTGAAGCAAAACAACATGTTTTTTTGGTTATTTATGGAGAACTCTAACCTTTGTGTCACCTTCTGAGGGCAGAAGAAGCACGAAGAGGCTTGAAAAAAAATTGGACAGAGGGAGATGGAGGTGAGACCATGCTGTCACCCATCTGAAAACTAGGAAAATGTCTTTCAAGAACAATCCCCAAAGCGAGCACGTTCTTTGTGCTTGCTCTAGTGACAGCAAGAGCCAGCAACAAGCAAATGTAACCTGAGCAAAGTGCCTTATCTCTGTGACACCTGGAAGGCGACTTGCTAGACGTTATCGCTGAGCCATACTTTGATCTACCAGGTGGAAGCAAAATGAAGGGATCCCACATGTTTCTCAGGAGACTTCTCCACTCCGAGCTTTCCTGGCCCACCTGAGCCCACCTGAGCCCACCTGCAACATCCAGCTCTGTCTCAGATTCCCACCCCAGCAAAGCACCTGTGGAGCTGAAATCTACCTTGAAAAACAACTAAAAAAAATCAAACAGAAGGGGAAACTTTCATTTGCAGCAGCCAGGAGAGCTTGCTTTGGCCAGACAGCAGAGCCCTCTTCAGTCCAGTGGTGGGTAGTGAAGAGCTGGTTGAACCAGTGTGACCTTGCAGGCGCTGGCAGTCTCCCAGTTGGGCCAACCTGAGGTTCATCTGGTGCTGGGGTATAGCGGGCAGCAGTGCCTTCAGGACACAACTAAACGCACCCGGTCATCGAAGCTCTCACCGTAGATAGATGACAAAGATCTTTCAAAATCAGAGAGTGGGAAATGCACCATATAATTACAGATTACAGTTCTAGGAGGAAGTATTTTTGCATGGAGAAATCTTGGGGAGGAGGAGGAAAAAAGGGGGAGAAAGGGAAGAAACCCACATTCTGAAGCTAATAAATTAAAAAAAAAGTGATTTAACAAAACATGTCATCATGTGACGAGGTAGTTTTTCTTGCAAGCAGGTGCACCGCAGTTTTAGAAATATTAAATCTTAAGAGGTTTGCATTGCACAATAGATGGCAGCCAGAAAGCATGTTGATGTTTTTTGGCAGTGTTTCAGATGTCATGGTATTTTTTTTTCTTTAAAGCTTCCATCAGCAGGAGGGAAAGCCGTGCCAAGGAAAAGGAATCAAATCTGGATGCAGCAAGACTCGCATTCAGACGGAGGCTCCCTGCCAGATGCTACAGGGCCAAATCGGAAACAACCACATTGAGTTCATTACGAAAACTGCATAATCAAAAGCCTGCATAAAGGCAAAAAAAAAATTAATCTATTTAATACTTAGCTAAATTCTCAACTGTTGAAATAGATTTGACGAAAAATTCATCATAATCCCCTCTTCCTGTTGAGAAATTCCTCCTTGTTCTCCAAGACGTCCATGAGATGGCAGGAGTGCGCTCCCCTCCGATGGCCGAAGGGACCATGACACGGGTGCCGTTTCCACACGGGAACCTCACTCCGGCTATGGGCACTGCTGAGAAAACACTGATTTATCTTTCTATTTATCGCTGCTGGAAAGAGTTGAGGAAGCAGCACCAAAGGGCACATCTTCAGAGAAGAAACCGACTGATACCAGTTTCCCAGGGAGGCCGGGAATGGCTCCGTTTGCTCCCCTTGCTTTCAGCAACCTCTTGCTTTGGGTGATATAACCCTGCTCGCTGCAGACCCTGGGTCTACATGCTTATCCCGTCCTGTGCACAGGAATTTGTGAACAGGCCCTGAGAAACTGAAAGAGTGCAATGAGAAAAGGACCCCGACATCCGCCAGAAAGAAATCTGGAGGCTGTGATTTAGAAATCCCCAGCATTTATGGCTGGGGATGACTATAGAAAAAAATCCTCAGGAATGTCCCGATTTTCAGCTCTGTTTATGATCCCGAGGCCTCCGCACAACTGGGGCACAATTGCGAGCCCGCCTCTGGTTAGGCAGGACCCATAGCAGACCAGCTTCTGTGTGCCAGGCCAAGGGATGGGCTGGCAGTTGTGCAAGTGCTTCCCTTAGCCAGGCTCCAGAAAGAACATCCCAACAAGAGGCTGATGCTAGTGGCTGAAAAGCACTTGGCTGCCCAACAGCTTCAAGAGAGCACGTTGCACGAAGGAGCTGCCCTTTGCATGCTCAAGGGTCTAAAAACCAGGAGGTCTTCCAAGTCTTTCACTCACTGGTTTGCCAAATCCATGCTCAACTCGTAAAGTCATACACAGTTGTTGCAGTTTTGCATGGGGGGAAAGGGTCCATGCGCTCTCTCTGTGAAGGATACAACTAGTTCTGCACCAGGTTCATGCTTGCTCAGGGACCCTCAGCTCCAGTCCTACCAGGACAGGAAGGCAAAAAGAACTCCAGCAGCCACTGGTCTACTCACTGCATCTGCACTGTGGGAGCAGAGCTGGGCCAGTTTTGCTGTGCTCAGGGCTCCCTCTGCACCTGTGACTTCACACCTACGTGCACCGCTGTGATCGAATACATGCATGAGTCACCATGCGTGTCTGCCTTGTACTGAGCAGCAGGGGATGGGGGCTTAGGTGATGCCTCAGAAGGCCCAAAAGCCTCAGAAAATCTGTACGTTTTAGCAGAGCAAAGGCTCACACCTTCTCCAGTGTCCCATCTCACAGCAGGCACAGCCCAGCAAGCAGTAGAGCTGCATTCCCAGGGCCACCACTGCAGCCTGCAAACAGCTGTACTGCAGGGAGATACTGCCCCCTGCAATGACCAAGAGATGATGTTGGTTAACCTTTCTCAATGTCTCTTTTAATCTTCACATAACCCAAACCTTAATTATCTCCTGTCCATTGAATCCTTTGCTTCTGCGTCTTCCTTAACCGCCTCCTGGCTTTGCAGTTCACCATCCCTAACGCAATCTACGAGATTGCTTTCCTGTTCCCGTAACTCCCTCTTTTTTCCACATGGTACATCAACGGTATCCTAGCTCCTGGTTCCAGAACGAGTTTCATATCGAGACACACCGACCCAATGCATCAGATTGCACAGGTGAATCATCTCGAGAAGCTGATGTTGGCCTGCATCCATGGACGGTTATCTTGCTGGTTATAGATAATGCTCAGAAAGCAGTGGGGCAGGAGCAGTGTGAATCCATCAGCATATGAGCTCTGCTACCTGGCTCCTGAGAGCGCACAGAGCCCCAGGGACAGCAAAGGGCTGTCACTGGGATACAACAGCTTTGAAGATGAGGGGAGAGTGGGGCAGGAATTGTCCTTTTCTCATCAGGACCATGTCATTCACAGGGTTAGTGCCCCATTTACAAAGATGTGAACCCACAAGAATTAGCACTCAAGAGCGCTCTAGTCTTGAACCCTCAACCTGACTTGAATCACTGCTGCTCTCTCCCGTGTTTAAATAAATTATTAGAAAACCTCTGCCAAATGCATAAATCCCATCCTAATGCCCCCTGATGTCAGAGGGAAGGTGCATGGTAACGTTGCTGGTCTTTGGATCAGGCCTCAGAAGAGCAGCTGCAAGATATTAACCAGCAGGCTCAGAAATTCGTCTTTGCTTTAACTTGGTCTAAACCTTTGTAAATAACTCACGATAGGTCAGGGCAAAAAGAAGCTAACGGCTCATATCTGGCTGCGTTCCTCTGTCCTATAAAATAAGCTTATGCTCTTAAGAAAGAGGAAAGCTCACTAAACAAATTCGCCCAGAGCGGTGGCAGTTTCCATTCCACAAACCAAACCATTCAAGAAGCGCAGAAATCGCTGCGATGATTCTTCACCTTTTTCCACAGCCGATAACAATTTCCGCCTTGTTCTGTTCAGCGTTCCCACTGCGACTGTTTCCTACCGCCTCCCAATTGCCAAGAAATCCCTCCTGCTGCAGTGAGAAGCGTGACAGCTCCTAGGAATTATCTGCTCATGGCATCTAAAATCAAGGTGGTACAGGGAGGAAGAGCAGGTACGTTTTCTTCTAGCAGGAGCTATCATGGATGGTCTGGCCAGCTGTGGGGGGGTACCAGGTTTTAGGCAAGTAGATCTGTCCTAACTTGGGGTATGGGTGAATCACTTCACCTTCCTCTAGCTCCAGTTGGGTCAACCAGCAGCTGAGAGTGCCACAGTAACACAAATCATGAACCGAATACCTTTTTCTTCTGTTTGTTAAGGTGGTTCTGAAGCAGCACGTGCTGTTACCTGGCTCAGCTGAGAAATTGTTCAGCACTGCAGCAGTCTGTGGCGTGATTATCACTGCCCCAACTGGGAAAACAACAGCTCAACAGGGAAATACAGAGCGGGAATAGAGCGAAGATGAGCAGGGATAGCTGCCCATCATGTGAAGATCTTCCACAGGCAGAAATATGGAAATATTAGCATATTTTCCATTATGCAAAGGACAGGATTCCCATGCGGCACTGGCATATGCTGAGCAGCTGCGAAAGGTGGGGATCGAGCGTACCATACTGCCATTTCTGGGGAAAGCAGCCAAACGCATTGACACTTTTCATGTACGCTGGCTCCAGACCAAATGGCTTTACAGCAGGACTTCTAAATTACTACCTTGACCGCTGCATGTGCTTCTTCTATGGTCTTAAAACCCATCTATGTAAATGCTCATTCCTTTCTTCTACCAGGATAATTGATTTCTGCCCTAAACCTCCGCTTTCCAGTTCACATTTCTCTGGCCTCCGTGAGGATCTTAACAAGGCTGAGAAACCTCAGGCCTGACGCTGCCTGCACTGAGAGGTGTTTAACTCTGCTTGTGAATCCTCTCCCAACCCTTGGTGAGGGCAGCACTCGTGAGAGCAGCTCAGCATGACGGACCCTTGCAGAGCCTGAGCCCAACTGAATTGCATTGCAGAGACGAAGGGCATCCTAGGGCTTGCTTAAACTGCTGCTGAAATGTGGTCTCTTCAGGAATGCAACACAATCATCGATTAACAACACACACCATTTAAAGAGGCGAGTGAAAGTATACAGCTCCAGGAGAAACTGCAGACAGAAGTGGTCGTGGCACGACGGGGGTAGAGCGTCTGGCTACAGATCTCTGTTGAATTAGGTGTTGGAGCAGACTAGATCATAACAGCAGTGTTAAACCAGATGCACTGCTGTTTTCCTATCAACAGGGATTACATTGGTTAAACCATTTATTTGATACTGACTAATCGAGGAAGGCTCAGAGGAGATGGGAAATGAAAGGGGTAATCAGATATTCCGGAGTTCGCCCGCTCTGAGCGCACACGCGAAATGTTCAAAGCCAAAGCGGTGCAGGTGCATATTCCCAAATGCAGACTCTTGTCTTGGGCGATTTAAAACTGCGTTGGCAAATGGCTCAGTTTTCCGTGGGAGCTACTGTGTCTGCAAAAAACTTCCCAGACTCCAGCTGCCATCTCGTGGTCGTACGAGACATCTTCCTATTTTTTTCCTTCTGATCTACCACAACTCATGGCTGAAGCAGTACTTTTCCAGGATTGGTAAAGTCAAAAATGTCTGGGAAATGTTTTCCCCAGGAAAGCCCTGGTTGGAAGCATCATATTCCCAAATTGCAGTGGTTTTGACCTTTTCACCACACATTAGAGAGGATACTTTATTTTCCACCAAGTGACGTTTGAAAAAGGTGGACTCCAAGGGAGGGGGGGTGTTTAACATTGCTTGTCATCCTTGAAATCTCCAGAGAGTTTCAAGCAGTGTTCAGCAATACACTCAGGTTTGAACTTTGTTGCTGTCTTCCCCCGACTCCTGGTTAATACCCTCTGGCCCAGCCACCCCAGGCAGGGAGGCTTCGGAAGGCTGTAGGGTCTGCAAAGCCAGCGGGCCAAGCCACGGCACGCTGCAGCCCCTCTGTCTTGGAGACACAGTTTGTTGGCTCCTTCCTCTGAGCACTTGCTCCAGCCCTGCTCCCTGCACCAGAACTCAGAGCCATCTGCAGCCCTAGGAACACCAGCGAAGGTTTGAACAAAATCAGAAGTCCGTTTGCACAGAACAGCTTGCAGTACAGAGAGTCCCAGGGTAGCGTCCTGTTCAATGGGAGTTTGGCTGGTTTTTCAGTGGGACCAAGCTTTTGTCCCTGTTGCCTTTTCCAGGCTCTTTCAATGTGATTCGCAGTGTCAGAGGGACTTACGGGGTTATTCTGTGCATAAAGTAAGATACATTCCCAAAGCTACTGTGGTCTAGCTGTTAGCTGACATGTATAACCACATCGCACCCTGCTCCCTTGTCCTGCCGCATGTCATTGTGGACAGCAACCACCTGACTACAAGGCCTGTTAATTCAGTCTCTTCGTACTTAACGACATCTGTGTGGCCACCATTGTAAAGCCATGGGTTCCTCAGACACTGCAGTGATACACGTGCACGTGGTACCTGTGCATTGACATGAGATGTGGTTGGTACCACCTGAGAGAGAGCCATCAATGGCATGACGGTTAAAGTTAGCCAAGAAAAAATGTTGCAGGTGTCAAAGCCAGACTTCTTTACTGCAGAAGGCTTTAGGCCAAGGCTGGCTGGTGCTTTGTAAGAGACACTTGCACTGCGGCACTAGTTATGAGCCAGGCTGTAGCAGCTCCAGAATGAGATTTTTCTGGCCCATGGTTTGCAAGACATTAGTTAATCAGAAATCTTCAATCCAAAAAATAGCTGATGGCCCACCAAGACACTTCCTTTAGGTGGTGCTTTCTGGAGTCAACTGCAAAGGGAACAGAAGTCCTGTGCATGGTCCATCACTCCTACAACAGTTCATGTATCCTGCTTCCCACCATCATCTCTTGGCTATCTGTGGTCTGTCAGCTATAGAGCTGTACCTGCCCGGTGGCAAAGCTGGTGCCCAATGCCAAGCACCTGAGCAGTCCTAGAGGCAGCAGGCTGCTCTAAATCGTGTCTTCTCTGGGGCAGCACTGTGTAGTACAGAACATGCTGAGTTGATCCAGAGTTACTGGACATGGTGGTTTTTCTACAGAGAAATTGAACTTGAGCAGTAGGTCCTTCCCCAGCACTGACAAAACTTGAAGTCCAGCAAGAAGTTTGGATACCATTGGCTTAGACTGTCAAAATATTTATTTTTAAACTTAAAATCTACACCTTAGCTCTACTAAATTTCTTCAGGGCAGAGGAAAGGAAGCTTGCTTGCAATACTACTTTATGGAAGTCTAGAGAAGGGCTTGCCTTAGATGACTACACTGATACAAATGCAGCACACTAGTAACTCAAGAAATAATCCAAGATGGGTGTTTGTGTCTCGTCTTAGAGAGGTAAGGCCAATGAGGAAGAGCTTGTCCAACAGTACACTCTATATCTGATGTGGCTCACCGCATCTCTAGCTGTCAGGCAACATCCAGCAAGCGTTGTGTCCTTTTCAACCATTGCTTCATTACGTACAATGGTGGTGCACGGCCAGTCATGTAACACCTGGCCAAGTGCCACTTAATTCCTGGGACAAGACTGATCTCTGATGCCAAGGGCTAAGGGCTGACACCAAATTTAATTTCAAGACCTGCATCGCCTGGCAATTAATCCAAGCCTACAAAAAAATCCTCAAAAGAGCACTTTCATTTTAAGTGTCTCAAAAGCAAAGCAAGGGTCACATCCCAGTAGCAACCTTGGACCAGCCATTGCTACAAAATGCTCATGGCTGTGTTGTGTAAGGTCCTCATACCAGAAGAAGCCACTTTCTTTCTACACACTTTTCTCATTTGGAGTAGATTTTGGATCAGACTTTCACGTCATATGATAACAATAAAATCCAAAAGTTTTCCCCTGAAAAACTGGAATCTGCAAACAGCAAAATTAATGGGATCTACAGGGTGAAATAACGCAGTAAATGTGTAAGGAGAGAAGAGGTCCCTTAAACTGACTTCTAATGCCCCAGAGAGCTAGATTGTGTTACATGTCTTTAGAACCGGGTTGCATTGTCCAGCTCATGGGGGCTTGGAGTAGGTGAGATAATGGAAAAATTCAAGTAACACAGGGCCCACTGTGTGGATCCACATTGGCTCCATGAGGAACCACCCAAAAATACCTGCTTTCTGCTGCAGGAGCAGGGTCCCACCAACCGAGCGCCCAGAGCAGACAGTCCCAGGCTGAGTGCTGTATGAGCACGGCTGCAGACGCCAGGAGCCGGCTGGGCACAGGAGGAAGAATAGCCGGGGTTCTGTGCCAAAGCTCATACACACCTCTGTGCCAGAGCTTCAGTCGCGTCCTGAGCAAACCAGGTGCACCAAACATTTTGGGGTGAGCCCTGATTATTGCTTCTCGCAGGCTCAATCAGCCAGCTCGCTGTTTGTGCACGGCTGATGCAAGGTTCCTGTAATCTCCTTTGCATCGCACACCGGACATCTAGTTCCTTCTCAGCTCAACCTGCTTCCAGATCAGATGAAAGCGTATTTCACATATTTTGCTCAACTCAGAGATAATAATCACCAGTAAGAAAGGACGTCAGCTGCCAGGTAAGCAAGGTTTGTAGCAGCATTGTGCTGCAGGAATGATTAAAAAAACCCTTATGACAACACCAGTGCATTTGCCTTCAGGAAAATACCTAAAGGGATGAGCTTCAAAATACAAAATATCAGCAAAAATATTTGGCAAGGCACTTCTCCCTCTGGTTCTTTTGTTCTGCCATTGGTCTCGGCTGTGAGATCTCACCCTCTCCTGGTGATTCCTAGCCACTACCAGAACTCCGGCAATATCTGAGCTACGCTTCTGTCGAGCTGAGGTGCTGGTGAGCTGGGAGGACCTTCTCCTAAGGTGTGGGTGCACATCTCATCAGCACGTTTGGCTTTGTGCATCTGGACTTTGGAGCTTAAAAAGTTGGCATTCACAGGTGGAAGAGGGAAAATCTAGCTTTTTCCATTCTCTGTCTGGATTTGGTGTGAAAGTTTAGTCAAGTTCAGTCCTCTTGTGGTGCTTTCAAAGTCAATGCCAAGGCTAGGCTGGCTAAGTAGTTGTTGAGCGCCTCTGCATGTTTCCCAGCAGAGTTGTGCAATGGATCTGATGTTTTTCAGCAGCAATGGTGGGGAGCCTCTTCCTTTCTCAGGGCAAAATAGGCTTTACTAACATATTAGCCAAGATTTTATTGTAAAACCATGGGAAAATGAGCCATGTGATCAGGGCTGTATGAATGAAATTCCAGTCTGTAAATACTCGGGCTGCCGACTCCCCACCCTGGTTTACAAGCTTTCCTACACCATGATCCTGATGTCAGCTCATGCTGGCAAATGGCAAGACTGGGGCTGCAGTCAGTTTACTACACCAGGTTCTGGTATGCAAACCCTGTCCTTTCCAAACAGTTTTTGTAGCAAGCTTGGTCTTGCCAGGTGCCACACACTCCCAGTTCCCATGAATTTCAGAGGAAGCGCTTGGCAGTGTGCAGGACTTGGCTCATACCCTATGAAGGAATGTCTCAGCATCTGTGCCACTTGGATTAGCAGGCTTCACGGCTGAAGCCGACTCCTCACATCCTTGATTAGATCAGCTTCAATCTGATTAACATTGCCTAATATCTACGGTCTTTGACCTTCAAGAAAATCCATATGATACAACTTTTGCACTGAAAGTAAGCTATATGCTCTTTGCAGAGCAAAGATTTGGGCACAGTTCCAAGTCCTCAGGACTACAGGGGAATTATATGTTGCAGATGATGTCTTTAGGACATTAATTATCTCAGAAAGAAAACACCCCCCAGAAAGAAGGGTTCTAATTGCTTATATATTTCTTTCCTTCATTTAAACAGTCAGATTCCTGTGGAGACCAAAGATACATCTGAAAAGCACAGATTTTGTGTGTGAGGCTCAGATAAGTGCTGATTTGTTGTAATTGGACCGATTACTAACATTTCTATATGGATTTCTAAAGGCGCTCACTGTATTATTTCCTGGTGATGTTTCACAGAAGCTCAGACATGAAATAATCGGCATTTTACCAACAGTGATGAAGGGCTGTCTTTCCATGGGCAGTTCTCTCCGCTGGCGGGCAAATCTGGAAATGAAAATGTGGAGTTGGGATGGGAAGAAGGCAGTGTCTCATCGTTGCAGGATGAGCTTGAAAAGATCGCTTTTAATGATGCTTGTAAGGAGCCACGGGGGACAGGAAGTTTAAGTCTCTGATCCCTCCATCACGTCCTTTTGGACAACGCTGGGTGCGCAGTTGCTGCAGATGGATTCCAAATGCTGCAGAAACACTAGCAAAGTCAGAAAAACTGACTCCTAAGCCAGTTATTTAAACCCTTGGCAGGTTTTTATCAATCAGTATTTATCTAACACAGAAATGCAGCCAGCTTAGCTGTACTTACACACGTCCAAACTTGCCTTTTGCAGAGCATGGACACAGTTGTGCCTTCCCTGAGCTGGTTGAAAGGTCTGTGCATTAACTTTCTCCCTCCTCAGCATTAATGTTGTCCCCCTGCCAAGAGGGGAGAAGGGTGGGGCAGAAGCGGGGCTGCAGGACACATAAGCCCTTTCCCTCAGCCCTTTCTTGCAGTGCTGTTCTCATCACAGAGGTTTTTTCCCCACTCCCTCTTTAAGAGAAACCCTAAAGACAGATGTGAGAGAGAGGGAACAGCTGTTCTTCGTGCACTGCCAAAAGGCTTGGAGAGCAGCTAGATATCTTCTGATCTGGACTCTGCAAGAGCCCCGTGTGCCCTCCCACAAACCATTCAGTCATTCAGTGCCTCACTTTGCTCTCTGCCAATATGTTAAAATACTTTCTTTTTCTTGATTTTTCAGTTTCTCCTTAGAGCTTGCACATTTTGGGGAGCAAATGTGGTTGCACCTCTCTGTTAGGCACCACACCCAGCACAGTAGTGCTCTGTCTTGGTTAAGGCCTTTAAATCATTCATAATCGTATTAATTAAGAACTATTAAAGCCTCCTGGACATACTAGGTATATTCCAACTTGACCAGGCATTTCTGGATCACCAGCCATGTCATTGCTAAAAGGGGGGAAAGCATGATTCAAAATAAATTAGCATCATCACGTGCAAATCAGATTGTGATACGAAAGCCATTTCAGATCTTAAAGAACAATTAACCAAGCAGCTCTTCACCTGCCAGGCTGAAATCAACCCAGAAGGATGTCTGAATTTCCAAAATTTGCTGCCTAGAGTCATCTTTTTGCATACACTAAGGTAGTCTCTGATGGGTTGCTCTGGGGGTAAGGAAGGAGCACGCTGTACGGAGATGCTTTTCATGATCTGTGCTGCTCCGTGGCATAAAGAGGTTTGTTTTCATGGTGGCTGTATTTGCACTTTGCTTTGTCCTGTCCTGATGTCCCCTGGCTCTGAGGACCGGCTTGGTGCCTGCCAGCTCCCAGAGGAGCCCTCTGTCTTCCTGGGCTCCTTACTTTCATCTCACAGGAGCAGAGGTAGTGAGAGGGATGGGTGCTCAGTGTGGGGCAACCCTTCCTCCACCATTTTCATGCCTCCAGGGCACTGGATGGGGAATGGCTGAAAAGGGCTTGCTCTGACTTTTGCAGCGTGGCTGGAGGAAAACCCACAGCAAGGTCAGGTGAAGGAGGGAGAAAAGACCCCATGTCATCTTCAGGGTGGAGAGGGCAGCTGTGAAAGGTACCTCAGGTACCAACAGTTGAATAAAATAAATAAACCAAGAGGGGCTGGTCCCAAAGTACATAGAAGCTTCTGGAAAGGCTCTTGCTTCCTTGACGGAATCAAACCCTTAGAGAAGCTCACTAATGAATTCACATGAAGTCAAAGAATCCTTCCGCTCGAGCACTATCGACTGATTTATAACAGGCACCAGCATCCAGAGGTGAAAACAAGGAGCTTCTCCCGGCTGCTCTGAGCAAAGCGTTTTCAAGCTGACCTGACGGAGTGAACCCACGAAGGGGGTGAGCTTCTTGTCAGAGGAAGAGGGCACTGTCAAAAACACGAGCAGCAGCCTACGCCAGTGGGAGCTGAGCTGTGTGTGGGGAGTGTTTTGTTCATGCTGAGCACAGACACAGAGATGGGTATTGTTCACCAGCACATCCATGAGCTGAAGCATCCACAAGCCACATAAAGAGAAAACGCTGGATGCGAGAGAAAGGGAGGCAGTGCGGCCCTAAGAGAAGGTCACAAGGCAGAGGGTTGTTTTTCCTAAGCGTAGTGTTGCTGATAATTTAGATGGAATAAGTGAGCTTGAGCAGACCACAAAAATGAGGAAAAACTACTTGGTGAAGGCCTTTTGCACCAGTAATTGCCATGCAGTGACTGATAAAGGAGGAGGGATAGCATGTTGTCGGTACCTGTACAGCTTGTGTAGCTGTACCCAAATCTGTGGCCAGGAGACAACTGCTGGTCTAAAATGACTCAGACGTTTTTGCAGTCCTTGGCCTAAAAGCATATGGTGAAGATTCTCAGACTCCTACCAAAGCATGGATGTTTAATGATCAGGGCCACAAGAGAAAAAAAAAAATCTAATATTTTGATCCAGGTGAAGTGATCATGTGAGACTTTAACCAAATCCTACAAAAAATAGATTGTCAGAGTTAGCCCGTATTATAGGCATTTAGTCTGCCCTGTAATGCATAGGGGAGGCTGACGTCCTTCCTTCTGTTCTTGGTCCCACAAACAGAGAGAGGGTCTGCAAAAAAAAAGCCCAGATCCCTGGCTTTCCCCAGGCAGTACAAGCAATAGGCTCTTGCTTTCTTTTTACAAAAAGATATGATGACTGCAAGGTAAAGTAGAGAGAAACGACGAATAAAAATAAAAATCACTGTTTGATTTCAACTGTCATTTGTGAGTTGGACGCTGAGGAAACAGACACTTTCCCCATCTTAGCAGCAGCCCTGAAACCTGCCACATTTTTGCTATCTTTGGCCTCTGACCGTGGATATTGCTTTTCCAGCATCAGAAACAGTTACAACAGTTACAACAGTTGCAAAATGTGGATACTTGGCTGGCTTTGGTAGGCCTTAGGAAAGGAAAGAAGGAAAGCAGATGCAATTGATGGAGAAGGAAAAAAAAACACCTCACAAGAATAGTAGCAAGAGTGGAAGTGCCTCTCATTTTGAGCAATGTTCGGGGCGCAGTAAAAGGCAGCAGAAAGGACAGTCACTGTTGCTGGGCTACTCTTACCGGGGTCTGTCTCAGATACAAGTCAATGAAAGGTCCAATACTGGCATCCTGATACTTCCCAGGGGCCTAGGACTTCTTGGATGTGGAAGCCACGATGATAAAGCTTACTCACTGCCATCCAGATACCTCCCCCCCAGGAATGTTCTTCTCTCCATTTTCTTTAAGGACCTGAACAGAAAATGATGGAGGAATAAACCCTCTGCTTGGAGTTTATCTGCCCAGAGAGGTCTAATTGCAGCATAACCACTTTGGCTGATTGTACTTTACCTTCCCAAGTCACGATCTGCAATGCTGGCCACCCATTCATGCCAGGAGGGGTAAGAATATGCAACGTGGTTCTGATTTTACTCCCCCCCATCAGGAAATGCTGACTTAAAACCACTGTAAAAAGAGAATGAGGCATGGGACATTACGGTCTGAATACGGATGTTCACATCATTAAACCTGTCATTACTCGTGCTGCTCAGCAAGCCAATAGCAGTGCTGACGCCAGCTTTGGATATGTGACTCTATTACCAGAATCTCCCGTGTGAAGTACACATCCAAAGTAATATTCAAGTGATAAAGTCCCGTAGAAAAAACAAACCCTCAGATCAGGGTGTGAAATCAGGTGCAGTGAGAGTGACACAAAACATTTGCTCATCCCTCTCCCACCTCAAATGCCATACCTGTACTGAGCCAATTTGAGAGGGCAGGCATCTGTTTTCCAGCGCAAGTACCTGCTTGGGGAACAGGGCAAGGATCATTAAAGACACCACCGTTTTGCAGATCCACCCCTTACCCCTTGCTTTACAAACATGGTGTAAATGACTGTAAGCTTCTAACCACTCACATAGTTCACCTGGGGTGAGAGGGCTACAGTGACCTGGAACTTAAATAGCCAATAAGCCTTTCCTTAGGAAGGCTTCGGAAAGCCAGAATACTCTGGAAAGGGGTATGAGTCAACCTACTGGAGAAGGGAAATTATTCTGAAAGGTTTCAGTTACTGCATTTATGCAGGCCCAGGGACAGATCCACAGCTCAGAAGCAGGAGGAATCTGGTCCCCCGAGCAGCCACCCAGGCAGGAGGTGCTGGAAATTCTCTTATGTGTCACTATGCATTATATAAATGGGAAATTTTGGGACAGTACATTGATGCAAAAGAACACAAACTGTTGGGAAGCAAAAGGTATATTTCAGTTAGACGGTTGTCTACCTCGGCAAAGAAACAGGGAGGAAATTTCTTCATGTGGCCATTTCAATAATGTGAGTCCTTGGAAGATTTCCACCACAGTCAGACTTCCTACCAGAGTCAGATTTTCTACCACAGGAAGATTTTCCACATCAGATGCTTGTTCTTTCATTTTTTGATCCCTCTGTACCATATGAGTACAGACTGTGTCATTTCAGCCCATAAAACAGCAGCGATCTTGGATAATGTGAAGACTAAATAAATTGAACTGGAAAGATCTCACTCTCTGAGGCCCCTCTCCTGACTTTCCTTGCCAGGTCCTTTACTACTTGCTGTAACAGTACTTCCACCATAAATAGAAAGGAGATCTGCCTGCACCACTGGCCCAGGCTGTAGGAACAGTTGGCCTTCAGTCTCTCTCAGGCTTGCAAAACTACAGTTCAGTCCATCTGCCAGACATGACATAAAAGAGGAGACCTTTTAAGAGTACGTTAGAGGAGAAGTGAATAAATCTGGCAATGGAGGCAGAACAAAGTAGCTGGAATATTCAGCAAAGAGGAAAATCGGAGTGTCCTGAGGCCTGTAGGAGTTGGAGGCTTTTGATGAAAGCGCTTCCAAGTAATGAATAAAATGTGGTATATTTATAGCCAGAATCTGGTCCTAGATGTCACCTGACAGACAGACGGCTCCAGCCAGATGACAGCGCGGTGTCTTTGACTGCACATTACCATAGCAGCTTTCCACAACCCTCCCGCACATTTTCACATGTGCTACAGCCACAGGCAGCAAAGATCCCACTTTAACTACTAAAACACGAGTCATAAGGACATTCCCTCAGGACAATATGACCATATCAGGTGATTCAAGGTCACTCACCTACTATTAGGTGTCATCTTACCAGGACGTAGTGTTTGCATCTCTGCAGATAAATGCAGGCTTAAAGGTCTTCTCAATCAGACGCGTTTAAGTAAAATATTTAAGACAGTACCTGACTCTACATGAGTATTTCTATTACTGCTGTCATGCTTGCAGTTAAGTATGTCCCTTAGTACTTCCATCAAGGATGCAATGACGAGCATTGCTACTATGCTTTCCCAGAACAGCATGTACTGCGAGGACTAGGTAATATATTTTGTATCTCTTATGATTCATCATGTGTAACAGTTATCTCAAGTTTGAGCCAGAAATACATCCAGAGGATTGTGATCAATTGACAATAATAAATGCTTGGGAGGGGGAAAGGATGAACCACAGAGAGCGAGTGAATTTTTAACTCTGCTGAAATCAATGGCAATACTCACATCGGTCTCAGTAAAGCCAGGATTTCACACACGATCACACTGACAGTGACCTCAAAAATCACTTTAAGTGCCAAGTGTTCCCAAGGTCCTGCAACTCCAGCAATGCTTTTGGGTGTTATTATGAGACAAAACATTTGTGTGTAACCCTCCAGGCCTTGTGATTCTGGTGCAGAGGGCTTTAAAATTTCTTCAATCCCCATCTGACCCTGCTCCCAAGATCCTTAGCTGTGAACCCTAGCACAGCCCCACACCCCTACAAAACCCACCTTACCCCGGCCCTGTGCACGCCAACCCTCTCCCAAGTGAATGAGTGAGTATTTTTGGATTGTTCCCTCATAATCCCAATGTGCAAGAGTTTTTGACAACTTATAAGCAACTCTTGTTCTTGGCTTTTCAGCCACTCAACAGACAGGGGGTTTTAGTGCAGGATAAAGGCTTTTTTTCTTTTCCTTGTGGCCCTTCCAGCTTGTGCTCTGTGTATTGTACCCTTTCGGATGACCAACCCCAAGGTATGTAGGAGAGACAGTGACCTCCTACTCTTTACTTCAGTGCCTACAGAAAGGAAGCAGGTTTCTATTTTCCCAAAGGTCTGTGATACTTTCCTCTGGAAGGTCTTTGTGCTTCGTCTCTTGGCTTAGTGGTTGGCACAGTAAGAATACAGAGGCCTTGTTTTCAACCTTGATCTGCTCAAGTCCACAGTCAATGCTTACCAGAATGTTATACAACACGCCTCTCCCTTCCCCTCCCCCTCCCCCCAAATAGCTATCTGTGTCAACTTTATTGGTCTTGGATCTACAAAACTCATTTGCCTCCCATGTGCCCACACTCATAGTATCTCATCAGGAAGAAAAAAACCCAAAACATGCATGGGAAGAAATATGTTTACTCCTGGATTATATTTTAATGGCTTTGGCTAAATGAAAGACCTGGCAAAACTGTAACTTCAGGCACCTTCTGCATCCTGTTACAACAGGGCAGGGCAGGGAGAAACACCACAAGAACTACCTTTTCTACGTTATTTTCATGCATGTGCTCACCATCTCTCGCAAGGAAAAAAAAACCCTCAATGATAGTGACGCCTCTAATACTGGGAACTGCCCCAATCCCACAGTCAAGGGACATGTGACAAAACTCTCTTGGAAGAGTATTCTGGAAGGAAGGGAAATATCCTAGAAATGAGATGGTATCATTTACAGGACAGTGTGTACACAGAGCAGCTCTTGGCATCCTTGAAGATGGGCTATGTCAATGCTCTGTGAGAAGTACCTGGGTTTGAAGGACTATCTTTGGTGCAGCACATGCATCTGGATTGCAATCACATTTATGAGAGAGGTCTTTTATCCACTTCTATCAGCACATGCGCGCACGCACACACACAGAGCATTATTTTATTAAGTGAGCCTACCTTGCAACTAACTCCTTTTTAACACTCAGAAGAAGAAGGTTGAAGGGGTCTTGTCCAGAAGACTGAGTGCGGTCCCTCCATTTGATGCTTTCATATATTTCAAATCTTTGCCCTCTTCTTTACCAGGGGAACAAGTGCAGGGCCAGGGTTTTTTTCTAGAGAAAGAGCAAGCAATAATTCATGTCCGATATCTCTATGACAGTATTAGTTTGCATGATAACAGACAGACTCACCATCAGAAACTCTTCTCTTAGAACCATCAACCCCATTTTATCTTGTTGAACAAGTTACCCCATTCTCATTCAAGTTACCCCATTCTCATTCACTCCTGCAAGAAGGGCAAAATCCGTACCCCTGGAGATCCAGAAAGAGATAAGGAGGACCCAGGAGATGTGATGGCTGAGCGCACACCAGCACCACTGCTCCAGTTCAGCCTTTTCTTTGCAAGCGCTGCCAGCAATCTGCCTGTGCATGGCTTTCTGCGAGTCTCACTGACACGTAGGTGAACACTTAACGCTAGGACTTCGCCAGATTAGAGTCTGAAAGGGTGAATATTTCTGCCAGGGATCATTACTTTGCTTTCTTCCTTTGTTTGCCCTGGAACAACGCGGGGGGGAAAGGGGGTGGAAAAGAGCCTGTAGAGTTTAATAATGCTGCATTGAGAGAGACAGTATCTGATAGCACAGAAATGACCCTCTCCTTGCCCCTTAATTCTTGTCTTTTAGAGTTTGGGGGATATTCTTCTGCTGCTTGCAGCAGGAGTAAAGAAACATGGAGCTGTGGCTTTGGAAGAACATTTCAGATCTAGTGAAAGGCATTTGTGACCTTGGCATAAGAGCTGTACCAACAGTGCTGGTGTTCAAGGAAAAGAAAAACATAAACAAACAGAGAAGCCCCCCTTGTCTGACAGTAGGGTAAAACACTCACAAAGGGGATTTTTAACCCAGTTGACCAACATCTCTTCTAAAAGAGCCAGAGAGTTAATGTTCTCTGTGCAGAAAATATCATGTTGTAAGCAAAGATTTTTTGGAACCTTGCTTAATTTGATGAACAATATTTTAGTGGAGTCCAATTACTAATACTCTAAGTGTCTCCAAATACATTTGGATAGCTGTGGAACTGAAAAAGAAGTGTTTGATAAATATTTCCTGCCTGTATTTGGGACAAAGTTGAATGCCATTTCCACATTATATAATGATGATGAAACGCTTCCTATCCAAGCAACTTAAAAAAGAACATCAAACAGCAAAACTAACATTTTCAAAGCAGCAGGTCTAGAGGACTTGCATGTTGGCATTTTAAGAACTGGTTCTTCAGATGACTGTTCTCACATAAGGTGGGAATGTGAGAGTTTAGAAACAGTCCAGGAGATCATTTCTAAGAAGAAAAACAGTGTTGTGTCAATATTTGAAAAATGTGACTGAGGTAAGCCTATGCAATTTCAGACTGGCTAGTCTAACATCGCGCCTGACCTAGTATAATGAAGTGGTTTGTACCAGTTAATGAGGAGGTGGAGAGTGGGGATGTAATGAAACAGCAATCAGCAGTTTTCATGGGAAATGGCTCCTGTCAAAGAAGAAATTTCATCTTGTTCTTTAATAAAATCATGAGTACGGCTGATAGCAGTAACTGTGTTGACTCAGTGCTGCACAGTATCCAGATTTGAGAAAAAAAGATATACAAAATCAATATGAGTGCATAATAAATGGTTTAAAAATAGCCAGTGGAAAGATCTTAAAATGGCTTTGTTATAAAGGATTCATCAATGAATAAAGACTGTTTCTAATGGACTCTTGCAAGCACTTGCACTGGTGCTCTTCATTGTATTTTATTTAGAATCTGCAAGAAAATACAAGATGATTGCATCATTTGTGAACTGTGAGAGAGAGTTTCAAAACTGACTACGCTACTTAAAATTGCACTGATGGGAGTAGCTCGTCTTGCAAACAAGGACTGCTAGGATGAGCATAATTAGGAGAACTTGGTAGAATGACCTTAGTTAAAGGAAGTCTTAGGACAGGTAAGTGCAAAGTCCTACACTTAGGAACAAATATCCAGCACAGTGCAGGGTCATATAGACATAATCTCTAAATGCATAAGTGCCTCTTGGTTAGTCCACACCCTGGAAATCAGCGGAGTCTACTGTGGAAAACTGTACTTCAGGGACATTTGCAGTGAGCTAACTCCAGCGCAATGCTGTGGCCACTGGAGCTAACAGCAACTTCGGGCAAATGAATAGGATAAATAAGAGGCATTGCAGGGTTTCATTTTATTGAAGTTGCTGCAGAAATTCAGAGTCCATTTCTTGTGTACACATTTTTTCTTAAGTAATGTTAAAAACTGGAGGATGATTTGCAGTGCATTATACTTTCAATTACACACATACTCCCTACCTTCCTGGTACCTCTTTTTCTCCTGGACAAAGGGAGGTCCTTGGGAGTTCCTCGTGGTACCTCCCTACCTCTTTTCCAGGAAATTCCCAACTGCATTAACTCTGCAGAAAGGAAACATGCATATGTATATGGCTATAGAAGTCTCCTGTGAAGAAGCTCTCATGATAGAAGAATCACAGCATCCACTGCTCTTAGTCTGCATGGAAATTCACGGTGCTACATAAATGACATTTCAAAATAAAGGTAACTTTGCTTTAAAACTTCCATGTAGACACTTAGATTCTTCCACAATTATTCCACTGTAGGGAAACTTTCCTCCTCTGATGGTAAATGAAGTTTATACACTTGGGCTTATTTTTTATGTCATGTAACTCTGTGGTGATGGAACTTGAGTCCTGTGTCATGCCAGAAACTTTCAAGATATTCCACGCCTGTGAGCTCAGAGCTGCTAACAGTAAAAAGGGGAAAATACTCCTTTTTTGAGCTCAAATGAGAGACGTCTGGGCTCTCAACTTCATTCACACCAGCCTACCCCAGCAAAGACCTTCCTCACAACATCAAAGTGAAAGTCATAGGGACTCTTTTCGTAGGGGCTCCAGGCTCTGGAGTTCCCTTCACTTTGCCTTTAATAAACCAGTTTTCAGGCCATGTGTCTCCGTAGGTCTCCAGGATGTCTGTAATGAAGAACAGTCACTTTGCAACTCTTTGTGCTGTGGTTCAGCTTGATGATGATGAACCACTGATGTTCAGTCTTTCTGCCTATTCTCTACAGAGAGACTGTGCACAAGAATGTAGCATCTGCATATGGAGAGCAGACATACACCCCCAGAAACTCACATCAAGAAATAAATCAATTCATCTGAAAGAATATAAAAAAAAAGGTAAAGAACATTTAAAGTGCCTCTTATTCATTTGCATAAACTTTCCCTGATCTCATCAAGGAGCAGAAGGAGGGAGAGTTCAAGTAGGATGACATGAAGAAGGGTGAAACATTTGTTGAATGAGAAAAGATGGTGAAATCCCCCTGGCTTTGATGGAAATGAGGATAAAAAGTGAGAATCCTACAACCTATGTCTTCAAAGCAATCTACAAGGAAAACAACATTTCCTTTTTCTTCCCCACTGTGGAGAAAAATCTGGGACAGGCTTCACAGAGAGATCACCTTGTGGAGTTCTAAAGAAATGCAAAAGATAAGTTAAACAAACAGATCATGTCCCTGTTGCTAGAGCAATGTGGTCAAACACCCTAGCACAGCCTCCTCCCCTAACTTCTTGCTTGTACCTTGTTTATCACGTCCTTTTTCCTCTCTTTCTCCATTTGAAAAGGCAGAACGAGCATGCACAAAGCTTCTGTGGTGGGGACTCATGAATGCTAACAAAATTCTTGGAGCTTTTACGACTGAAAAGTGTTGCCGATGCATTCAAGGATCCATGAGCAGTCTTTCAGCATGATTTTAATGACTCAGGGAAACAACACACCAGCAGTGAACATTTTTAAAAGCTTCACCTACCCTTACAGCCTGAACTTAATCTGGCCTCTCTCTGTGTTTTAACACACTCCATTGACAGGATTCTCTGGCTGAAAGCTGATGCAGGAGGTAGGGCACAAACCTATTTTTGGACATACAACGCTGTGCAATACACAGAAGTCCGCTTGTTGCTGGAGACTGTAGGATGGAGACAAGTAGAATGTGTAGGAGGTGGGGGAATCAGGGAACACATGCACTGTATCCTGGTTTTTTTTCCATAACTGACTGCAGGTCTGTGAGAGGGGTTTTGCTGTAAATCAAGGGCAATGACACACAGACATTTAGGGGTGGGGGCACACAAATGTATATGACATTCAACCAACTACTTCCTTTCTTGCATTCTCACTGTACACACACACACAGCCTAGCTGCTTCTTTTAGGTGGGGTAAAACCCAGCCATCCGCCGCAGGCCAGCACAAACAGTCGGGTGTTTTGAGTAATTCACATTCAGAGGTGATATACAGTCGTTTCCTCTTCCCCTGTTCTGCCCTTAGGGAAAAGTGCGTGTGTGCCTGTATGAAGGCTGAGTTGGGGGTACAACATGCGCACAGCCACATCCCCCCATCAGGCTGCAGGGTGTACGTGGCTAGAGGCTGCAGACCAGCATCCTGACCTGCTGGCGGTCATGTGTATATGAGTAGGGCAGCAGGGACGTTGTACACACAGATGTGACAAAGGCACAGGTAGCAGCTCCCTTGCCCTTCAAGGTGTGACTGACAGAGGAGTATCACTCACATACCCTCTCACCACCTCCTTCCTCCTGGGCATGTTGTGAAAAGGGGGTGTCTCATAAACAGGTGACCCCACCCCAGTAAGCTGGGGTGTGTTTCTGGGAGTCTCTCTCTTTCCCACACACATGACAACCCTCACCCCATGAGAAAGGATGGAGTGGGGGGGAACTGGCACTGTAGAGGTGATCCATCACTGCCCCTCACTTGGCTGTGGGGTGTGTGTTGGGGCAGGGAGTTGTCTCACACAGGTGTAAAACCCGGGCACCCTCCCTCACCTTTTTTCCTGCTACAGGCTGCCAGGTGTTTTATCACAGAGATATGCATCTCAACACTCCATCCTGATTACCAGTTGTGTATTGCAGATGGAGGCGGCTGGTTTTTTGCTAACACACACAAACAAGCACAGGTGAACCACAACCCCTCCTATTTTGGCGGGCATAGCTAGAGTTTGGAGGAGTGGGGTCCCTCTCGCACAAGGGTGACACCAGGTTTTTGAACCCCTGTTAGTTTGCAGAGTGTGTGTTTGGGGTATGCCTGTGATCACAAACCCCGCTACGCAACTGAGAAATGCCTGGCTGAAGGGAAAAGGGGTGTCACACCAACAAGCAGAGGTCAAACCTGACACCTCTCCCTGCCAAGCTGTGGGGTGTTGAGCTGGGGGAGGACATCTGATGCACAGTGTCACCCTGTGCATGATTGTTAGCTGTTAGCCTGTAGGGCTTCCTTGGCATGGGGTGTAGGGTTGCATGCACACAGGAGGGTTCCCTGTTGCACTCTGGTAGTCGCAGGGTGTGATGCCCCCAGTGCACACGGAGATGAACAGGTTACCTCCCTGTTAGGTGTTGGGGTGTGTGATGAGGGGTCCACTTCCCCCCCTACCCCCATGAACCCCAGTACTTCCTGGCACACCACAGGGTGTTGGCTGAGGTTGTCTTTCTTGCAGACACATGTACCCTACTTGCACTAAGTTATCAGCTGTGTGCTGGGACTGACGCCCACCCACACTCACAGGTCAAACCTCAGTTACTCCCTGGCAGGCTGTAGGGAGTGGCACGCACACACACGCACGCACACACACGACCAACATCAACGCTCCCACAAAGCGGCAGGATGAGTGCTGGGGGTGTCTCACACACAGACACCAATCCCTCATGGAGCTGCAGGACGTGTGTTCTCTCACACACGCATACACAAGGGTGCAAGATGTGATTTAGGAGTCTGCCACCCACATGGGGCCACGCTTTGTTTCTCGGGGGTGTTGGCCACACTCACAGAGGGTTGTTTTAGGAGCACCTGCCATAAACACACCAAGCTGCGGTTTGCATTTTGGGGCTGCCCATCGCTCACACACTGGGTGTGTTTCAGGGTGTCTCGTCCGCCCCTGAGGCTGCAGGTTGTGCTTTAGGGTGCCTCACACATGCTGGGCCTCAGGTTGTGCTTTAGGGTACCGGTCTGTGTGTCAGGGTGCCTCACCCACACGGAGGGCCGCAGGCTGTGTTGGCAGTCATCACTCACGTCCACGAGGCAGCAGGCTGGGTTTTAGGGATCTCACGCACACAGGTTGTAGTTCAAGGCGCCTGTCACACACGGAGCCAGGGGCTGTGTCTGAGGGTGTCTCACACGCAGACGTGGCTGCAGGCCGTGTTTGAGGGTGCCTGGCACACAGAGCTGGGGTTGTCGGCTGTGTCTGACGGTGTCTCACACACG
>JAVKLA010000040.1:18688352-18702658 GCA_034782735.1 Sagittarius serpentarius
GGCGCGCTATGCTCCCCGAGTGACTGACTGAGCCGCCATCCGGGCACCTCCTCGGCGGCGGCGGCCGGGCGGGGGGAAGAGGCCGGGAGGAGCGAGGCCGGCAGGGAGGGGGCGCTGGGCTCTTCCCCACCCCGCCCCGAACCCTCCTCCCCTGCGGCCTGCTGCGGCGGCGGCCCGGCCCGGGTATGGGGGAACGGGGGCCGCCGCCGGTCGGGCACTGAGCGGCGCTGTTGCTCGACGGTGGGTTCCCCTTTGGAAGAAGGGGGAGAGCGAGCGAGAGAGCGAGAGCTTCACCCCCCCCACCACCCACCTCAGACTCCCCCCTTTCCAACGATTACCGGCTCGGCGGCCTCTCCTCGGACGGCCCAGCCGGCTACCATGGCGGAGAACTTACTCGACGGGCCGCCCAACCCCAAGCGAGCCAAGCTCAACTCGCCGGGCTTCTCCGCCAACGATAGCACAGGTAAGGCCTGCGGGGCGGTGCGGGGGCGGGCGAGGTGAGGTGAGGCGAGGCGAGGCGAGGCGGCGCGGCGCGGCGCGGCAGCGCCGGGCTGGGCGCGCTGCGGCATGGATTACCCCGAGCCCGGCTCGCCGCAGGGCGCCTGGGACCTGCCCGGCGAAGCCAGCGGCTACGGCGGCGGCTGCTACGAGCGGCCGACCCGCGGCGAGGAGGAAGCGGCGGCGGCGGAGGAGGCGGCGGCGAGCCTCGGCGTGCAGCATCCCCTCGCCCGCCGGCCCCAGCAGCGCTCGGCGCCGCTGCTCCGCGCCGCCCTCTCCACCTCCTCCTCCGAGGGGGAGCCGGAGGCGGCGGCCGCCCTGCCGCGGGAGCCCAGCCTGAGCGACGAGGCCGGCGGCGGCGATTTCGACTCGGCCGAGTCCGGCGCCTCGCTGCGCTACTCCACGGGCACGGGCGGCGAGGGCAGCGAGGGCGAGGGAGCGGGGCTGGCGAGCAGCGAGAGCGGCGGCAGCGGCTTCTCCCTGGCGGCGGCCGGGCTGCCCGAGAGGAGGCGGCCGGGCGGCGGCCGGCCCCGCTATGAGGTGGTGCGGGAGCTGGGCGCCGAGGAGGTGCGCTGGTTCTACCGGGAGGACCGGAAAACCTGGAAGCCCTTCATCGGCTACGACTCGCTGCGGATCGAGCTGGCCTACCGCGCCCTCGGAGCCGGCGGCCCGGCCGAGCCGCGGGAGAGCGAGGCGGCGGCGGCGGTGGAGCCGGTGTGCGTGCGGAGCGGGCTCTACGAGGTGGACGTGGCCAGCGCGGAGAGCTACCCCGTCTACTGGAACCGTGAGTGCCGCCGTCCTTCCCGTGGGGGACCGGGGAACGCCCCTTCCCCCTCCCACGGGGACCGGGGGACGCCGGTGTCCTCGCACCGAGACCGTGGCGGGGACGCGGGGGGTGGCTGGGCTGCCTCTCGCCTCCCGCGCTCCCCGACAAGGGACGCTGGGCATCCCCTGTGCGCACAGAGACCCTGCACTGGGTGTCCCCCCGTCCCCCCCGCTCCGTGGGGACACCGGGCAGCCCTTCCTGTCCCTCCAGCGCACCCCCATAGGTAAATGGGGGTCTGAGCACTCCCCATCACGCCAAAGGGACTGGTCACGGCTTGCACTTGGGGATAAGGGATACAGGCCAAAACGTTCCCCAGGGAGAGGTGACCCTGGCAGACCACCTCTAACACACACCCGAGCCAGGAGGGACTGGGAATTTCCCTTCCAAGTCTCCAGAGACATGGGGCAGGGGGGCGGGAAACGCGGCACTGGGCATCCCACCCTCCCAGGCACACTCCTAAGGGAAGTGGCGTGGGCATTCCTCAGCGTGCACTTGAGGGAGGGGGCACTGGACCCACACACAGACACGGAGGATGAGAGGCACTGGGTACCTCCCCCCCCCTCCCCCCCCCCGTGCAGGGTCATGGGGGAAGGGTGCACTGGGCACCCCTTCAGCCATTTCCAGCTACAAAGGGTACTGGGCATCTTTCCCTCTCGTGCCTCCCTGTGTGCATACACCTGAAGGAGACGGGGATCTGGGCATCCGCAGCTGGCATACAGAGACGGGGGAAAGGGAGGTCTGGGCATCTTCTCATTTCTTGACATGTGCAGGAGAAAGTAGGAGGGAAGGTGACTGAGAACCTTCTTGCTTTTGCTTCCCTTTTCCTAAATAAAGGATGAGTGAGGGTGGATATTTGCCTTCAACACTTCCCTCCCCCTCTTCCTTCAGAAGGAGCAGGGTAGAAACAGCAATTGTTTGTCTGCTGCCTCCCTGCCACACGCACGCTTCTGATCCCTCTTCTTCAGTGAGGAATGATGGAAGAGAGGGCTGACACCTGGCCTCCCTGCTGCTACCCTTGTCCTCTCTGCTAGGAAAATGATGATACTGTGCTTTATCTTCCCTTCCCCATCACCTCTCTACTGGGAGGGGTCATGAAATGGGACTTGTCCTCCTTTCTGTTGGAGGGGATGCAACAGGCATCTGAGATACATGCACAGTCCTTACTTCTCACCCTTCCGACAGAGGGGAATTTGCTTCACCCCCCTCAACTTCAAAATGAGGTGGTGATGCACCCCCTCTCCCATCCTTCCCCTTGCATTCATATGTCCTTTGCTGGAGGAGAGGAGACCTTGGGGAACAGAGATGAAAGAAGAGCAGACACCTCAGCTCTTCTGTCCCTTCTTTTGGAGGGAATGTCTCCCAGGGTCTTGCTGGGCAAGTGAGCATCTGCTCTTCTGGAGTAGACAAGCCGTGCCACTGCTCACCCTCCATCCCTGAGGACTTGCTTTCCGACTGCATTCCTTCAAGGACAAAGGGAAATGTTATGGAGTAGAGTGAGAGAAGCAGAGTAGCTGAGCAATAGACACTGTCCTGGCATGGACTTGGGAGAGGGGCAGGCAGGTTTCTCTTGTCTCTTCTGCATGTTTTTGAGACTTGGGTGGGAGCCACAGAGGAACAGCAGAACTGTTTCAGATATGAGAACTAGGGCTTTTGGTCGTTTCCCCTCTTCTTTATCAGCGTCTTTATGGGAGGGAGATCTATAAATGACAATACCACATGGTACAATTCACTTGTGGTGTGACGATTTGTCTTTCAAATTGTTGCCCCAGCAGACGGATGCTGAGCTCAAGGAGCGAGCAGAGGTCTCGGTCCACACGTGTTTTGAGTTAGAGGAGCCTGGGCCCAGCTCCTTGAGCAGAAGGTGGAGGTGGTTCTCCCTGTCACCACCCCGAAGCCGCTGCTGTTGGTACTTGATGCGTCTGCCACATGGTTACTGGAAAGAGATGATGCAGGTCATCCAAGGGACAAGGCAACTGCTGCCATCCCTTTTGTAACTGTGCCATGGGGAGAGAGTGAGCAGAGCTGTCAGGTGAGGCAGGATTGCTCCCGGTAATGGGAGCATGAGGCTGTACTCAGCAGCTTAAAGGTTTAATTTCTTGACCCTGTGCCTTGTCCATTTTGGAAGCTGATTCAGTCTTATTAAGCCTGAGGAGCAGATGTTTCAAATGACAACATATGCTGTGCAGAGATGATTTCTGTTGCTTGGAAGGAGAGATTCCCAGAGGTTAGTCCCAGAAGCGGTGCTAGGCAGGGGAGAAATAAACTCATGGTCCCGAGAAGGCTTAACGATGGGGGTGTGTTCTAGTCCTCAGAAAGCTGATTAAGGAGAGTGCTCAAGTCTTTTCTTGTTAGCAAGTCCACTCCTTTGCAAGACTAAGATAAATTTTTGGTGTTTCGAGGGTCTGTCAATGTCTTCTGGTCTAACTCCTCCTTCGCTTGCACATTTCCTTGCCTCTATTCCCTGTGTACGTGAGTGCTCTTGCCTTTCCGCCATTCTTTCCTCCCAACTGCTGCGTCCAGACCTGAGAAAACAGCAGGGTTGGATCCCAAGGATTCAGTCTCATCTGTGCTTTTGAAGGCCTTGGTGTAGCTGTTATTCCCAAATTACTCCCATTTGATTGTGTGTAATTTTGGATCCAAAGGGTAGCTACTATGTTGGTCCGCCGTAGTGTGGGAGGGAGCCAGTGGTGGCAAACCAGATCTCACATGAGCGAAGCCCATGAGTAAGGGAGGAGAATCTTGCTCTCTTATCCCACGAGCATGAAGTTTAATGAGTACAACGGACTTAAATATTCTGAGGTGCACGTTAAAGAGTACAGAAACTGCTATCTGTTTTTGCTGATTCACGTTTTCGGTTCAGAGCAAAGGTCAAAAGCTTTTATCTTTGTTCTTGCCTGTTTTTTTAATTCCTTTTCATGTATGAACCGTACTTCAGGGAAGGCTGCTATCTCACAGCTCCAATACTGAATGCGCTGACGGTTCTTCAGCTATTGTGGCATCTTAATGACAGGGAAATGTTGATAATAGCTTGGCATGTGCTGAAATATTTTTTCATTCCACATCTTCAGACATCTTAAGCTCATCACAGGATTCATTTGTAACACCAGGAGTAGCAGACTGAGTTACAATTTGAGCAGATTAATTACTGAGAATTTTATCCTTACCTTGTGACCTCTGGGATTTATTTAATTAGTATTGTAGAACTAGCAAAGACAGCACAGGGAGGGCAAAAATTATTAGTGTAGGCTTCCAGATAAGTAAGTAACTTGGAGTTGGGCTGCTGCTTGTCTTCTGTGGACATAACAATGAGTGATATTTTATAAAGGGGTCTTCTGTTTGAATCGCCTGAGGTTATCCAGCCGTTTTCTGCCCTTCCAGCTGAAGAGGGCTGCTTAACAACCATTTTTCTATAGAATTACTCAGTCTAGTTTTCAAAGTCCTGGGTGAGCCTGTTAAATCCGCAGCCTGTGGACTCTCTCCTGTTCCTTGGCTTGTGAGTTTGTCCCGTGTGACCATTGCCCTGTCTGGTGTTTGTTTTTTCCCTTGCTTTTTGATGGTTACATTGTCAAGTTGCCTGTATTTAGTTCTTGCAGGCAGT
This sequence comes from Sagittarius serpentarius, assembly GCA_034782735.1. Taxonomy (NCBI): domain Eukaryota; kingdom Metazoa; phylum Chordata; class Aves; order Accipitriformes; family Sagittariidae; genus Sagittarius; species Sagittarius serpentarius. The sequence continues at coordinate 18,693,275 of JAVKLA010000040.1, forward strand.
GTTTTCTTATAACACTTGCACTCTCCAGGTAGTTGTCTTCATCCCAGCATGTTCTCCAGTTTCAATTCTGACCCTGTGTTTGGGACACTCATCACCTCGGCTGACATCTGTCTTACAATGGTGGGTTTTAAAATTGAAGTAGGACTTTTTTATAAAAAACTTTGGTGATACGTGGAGAGAAGCAACAATACCAATGTGTATTTCTACAGCCAGTTGGGGAGTATGTGGAGCATTGTCTTTTAGGGAGGGCTAAAATACTCCACTTCCGCACACAGGTTTGGTAAGGGTTTGTTTTGGTTTTTTAACCTGTATGTTTTTGTACCTAATAGTTGCATAAGTCTATTAAGTAAAATACCCCTTGTTGTATTTAAAAGAAGTTGTTCGCTAGGACCATCTCCAAGTGAAGATGTAAGAGTAACGCCTGCTGTACTGATAAAACAGATACTTTACTGACCTTAGCCTGGAAATACCTGTGAATACAGAGTGGAGCACTGGGCCTTAGTTTTTGAATTTGTATGCTCAGGCTGGAATTGGGCAGCTTTTAAAAACTATTTCAGCTTGGACTGAACGAAATATCCAAGACCCTGTATTTTCTTTTGTAAGCTCTCTGTGAGCTGCTTTGTGAACTGGAAGAAGAGGCAGTCATTAGCACCTTGTGAAAAGCCTCTGCAGGTTGAGGTTTTGCAAAAGCAGATGTGAATGCCAGGGCAGTGTTATCTGCCCCCTGAACTTAGAGTTGGTCAAGATTACTGAGAAGTCTTGGAGTAAAATACTTGATGCTTTGGCACCAGATGATTACAAAAGGCTGTTTTCTTAGTGGATCTTTTTTATCATGTGCTTGTTTTGATGTAGGAGGTAGACGTTAGCAGTAGGATACGAAGCCTGTTGTACTTCATCCACTGGTGGTTCTTTGGACTGCACTGTCAAGACTAAATATCAGCATTTCAGAACTGTAAGGTGCTTCTCTGCTGTCTGCTTTGTGCAGGAGCGTTGGGTGCTTGTGCCTTCCCTAGAGCTGGCAGCATACCATTTTTATGTTGACGCTTTACAGACTGGCAACCCTAAACCCATCTTGAGGCCCCACTAGACCTCTTGCCTGGCTGCTTTAAACAATGTCTTGATATTTCTTCTGAGGTTGCCTGTTCAGTTTATGGGCTTTGTTCTGTATTGTGAAACAGAAATAGTATTAAAACAGATTCATGAGGCGAGATGAAAATTAAGGGTTTGTAATCAAGAGTTTATCAGTATGTTTGTGGCTTGCATTTGTTTTAGTCTGTTCTTAGCAGCACACATTTTTAGTTGATTTACAGCATGCTTTAAACATTGTTTTTAGTGTGTTGGACAGTCTTTGAAGTTGGTTGATACAACTTCCTTAATGTAAGTACCCTTTGATTGAAGGCTGAATTCCTGAATACTATTTTCTTGCTTTTGTCTCCAGGTATGTTACTCTTTTGCAAATAAAATACTGGTAGTTTACATGGCAAGGTAAAAGGTTACTTTTGCTACTCAAAATCTTTCCTGGGTTTTACTTTTTTTCTTTCTTCTGTTCTTACCATACCATCCTTCAAAAGTATCTTGTAGCTTAGTTTTGGCTAGCTTCTTCCTGACCAGAAGGCCTAACTCACACAGCTGAAACAATTTTTAGATCTGCAGTGCTCTGTGTATTAAATCACAAGTTACATTTGTTTGTATGTATGTCCTGTTTATGGTCTCTGGTACCTTTCCTTCTTTCAGCAGAGAGAACTGGTGACATTTAGGATGCTTTTACTGGAGCAGGTGGGAGATGTCAGCACTTTGCTTGGATGTGTCTTTGAGGGCAAGTTTCTTCCGTGTCCTCAGCTTTTATTTTTGTGATTTACAAGCATTATTTAAGCAAAATGAATCTGTTGTCTTACTCCTGTAAATGATAGCAGAATCACAGAGTTGCTCTCCAGTGGATGGTGTCAGCTACAGCACAGTAGCTAAGGATGGAGTCGGCTTAGAAAGCGAGTTGTGCTTGCCCTTCAATGTGGCCTAGCACTTTTCCTGCTAGATGTGGTCAGCAAGGAAGAAGGCAGAGGTGCAGGGAATGCTTGGGTTACAAGTTGTGAGTGACAGGCAGAAGGGTGTTACCTACCATAGCTAAGAAAGCAGAAAATGTTTGTGGGGTGAGAAGGATCAGGAGTTCTGTTCCAACTTAATTCAGGCTCAAATACTGATTCGACTGTGGTGATACCAAAGAAATAGGATGAGATTTATTGTGGATGATACATGGATGTGACAGGGCTAGATTAAAGACAGATGAGAGGTGAATTTCTGTGTGTATGTGTGTGAGGGGGAGATGCTGTCTGGGGAAAAAACGATTCTGAAGAGAAAGGGAAACCATGGGCAGAGCTCCTTTTTGCCCTGAGAGGAGCACGAGACGAATCTGGAAGAGCTGACAGTGTGTAAGTTAATAAGCAGAAGGAGTAGAAGAAAAATTTGCAAAAGAGCAAGAAATTGAAATAAGAAGCAGGTTCTCTCAGTGGTATCTGTAAGGTTGAAAAAAGTGAAAATGAAGCAGTGGTTTTGAGTGTTGGCCAGAGAAAAGGTCGCCAGTGTGGTATGATCTGTTTGAGTGGGTTACAAATAGCTGAAGCCACACTAGAGTGGAGCTGGAGAGGAGAAGCTCCAGAGATTGTAAGTGTTGTGAATAGCATGGTTAGTGAGTACTGGGTTGAAGGGAGTATGAGGTACAAGTGGGGTCCCAGGCAGTGATATTTAAGATGAAAGAAACTAAAGTCATGCTGGTTTTCAAGGGGGGAAAAAAACTATAGGGTAAAAAAAATGAAGGGAAAAGTGAAATCTGGGGATGAAACTGTAGGGAAGTCTGGAGCTGGGGTGGAGTAGACAGAAAAAGAAGTGAGGTTAGGAGGAGAGTACAGAAAAAAAATCCCTGCAGAGGAGGAAGAAGGAAGGAGTTGAGAGAAATGGTTAGTGTGCCTTTGAATATCTTCACCTTGTTCGTTAGTGGTAGGTCTGTATGCCCAGGAAAAATCTTGCTGCTCTTTTAAAAAAAGATATTCCTGTATAGGAACCTACTTGCTCAAACTGTACATACGTGATCATTGCTGCTCAGTGCTGGTGAGAGCTCGCTAACAAAGACTGATTGACGAGTGCCTGCCAGGAGAGCACACACACTTAGAGCTGAGGCTGTGATTGTGCAAAAGTCCCATGACTTTCAATGGGATTTGGCCACATGCTTCCATTTTAGGAGGTACTCGTGTTCGTCATGTGGCAAGGTCATTCTTTTGTGGGTCGGTTCAGCTTTCACCTAATGTGGTTTCAAAAAACGCAAGTTTCTCTGGGTGAGAAAAGAGCTGATAAGGGACTAGCTCCTACACCTTACTGACTTCAGCAGCAAACGCTGGTGGTGGAAGTGCTTCACTTCAGAGTACTAGTATGGAAATTTGGTAAACTATTTTCATAAGAATCCAATAAAAATAAAGCTCTAAACTTAAAACTGCAGCCCCGTTTCATGTTTCAACAGTCCAGGTTTTTTTAGGTGAGCGTTTCCTCTTCATCATTGGCACAGCTGGTAAGGTGAGCTTTAGGATTTTGACTTGGACCATCGGGTTCAGGTCTGTGTAGAGAGCAGTTGTAGAGATGTTAAGCTACTATCTCAAACCAGAAAAATCCGTCTTGAAAAACATGATATGCACTATATTTTGGGGTGATGTATAGCAATTGAGATGAGAGATGACTTTGAGGGCATTCGTCTCTTTTTGAGAGGTTCCTTCTGTGTTTGACATCTGAAGCAGCCCCAAAGATCAGCCTTTCATTATTGTTTTGGATTGCTCAGTTCATAGTGTAAACCGATTAAAACTGGTTCAGGGAAAAACAGTTACAAGCTGTTGCTTGAATACTTTAGGCAGCCTTGGTAAAACAGAGGCAATTTCACATTTGCAGTGGAGAAAAGCACCTGTTCCTGCCTTGCTGCATCTAACATTGAAGCAAACGCAGAGGCTCGCATGTGTCGCTGCTCTGTAGATCAGCGTCTGGAAAGGAAATCCCATCTATGCCGATCAGATTGCTCTTAATGTGCTTAGTCTCTGTGAAACTCAGAAGTAACTTCCACCTGTAATTTCGAAATGGCTTCAATAAAGCAATTTAGAATTATTTGATGCACCAGCAAAATAATATCCTTCACTGTTCAGTGAATGAAATCTCTTTTCATCTTAGGCACTGAATAAAAAAAAAAAGTCTGGCTCTGTAAATTCACGTAGCTCTTAAGTTTTCTGAGGCCAGGACTTCACCCTTGAACTCCTTCAGGTTATGTTGTTACTTTTGAAAGAGCAGAACAGATTGCATGTGTTTGTGGTTAAACAAAGGCAGGTCACCTGGGCTGTGATCAAATGAGTGGCTCCATTTATTTAAATGTGAGTAACCTGTTCTATTCTGAAATAATGTTAGGGAAGAGCTAGAAAGCTGTAGAACACTAAGCTGTTTTAAAAAAAAGAAAAGCCAAAGTCTGCTATGTTACCTAGCAAACATGAAATAATGAAATTTAATTTCGGGCTATTCTATTATAACATCAATGAAATTTAATTTTGGGCTATTCTATTATAACATCTGTTTGTTCACCCAGCATGCATGATCATGTCACTGATAGTAAAATGTAGGAATCTTCAATCTCACGATCAGTTTCTGTAACCATCTATTCTCATAATAAAGTTTCCTGTCCTCGTGATTTTTTCTTTCTTTTTTTTTCCTTCCCGAGAGTCTACAGACCCACTTGTGAGGGAACTAAATAAGAGGAACGGATCTTGTCCCGCAAACTGCACTCCGTGCATTTCCACTGGCAAAAATAGAATCTGCAAATCATTACTGCTGTAGTGGCCGTGGCTGCTGGGTGGGTCGGAGGCACGCCAATGCAGAGGTCGAGTAATACCCGTCCTTATACTTAACAGTGTTTGCACTAGTGAAAAGTCTTACAGGCTGTGCAGTAGTTATTATAACCAAAATATAATTTTAGGCCTGATACAATAGGAATGGATAGCAAATTTTGAAAAGTCATATGATGCGCAGCACTTTCAGCATGCCTTGGGGAGGGGGGAGAAGAAAAAAAAAAATGTTTTGCCCAAGATTTTTTTCTCTTGGTAACGTGTGGGCACTTCTCTTCATTACTTCAATAGCTTTCAGCTTGAGATGTCACATATGGTAGCTTCACAGTTACCTTCAGCTTGTGCAGATGTTATCCTCATGCACTGCAAACTGTTTGCAACTATAGTAATAAGGAAGTCAAATTTAAGGAACAGAAGTTACTACACTGAAAAGCAGGAATCTGAAATTACTATACTGCAAAGCGTCTCTAGCTGACTGCATTCTGTGAGCTTGTGTTTCTTGTTCAACCTCTTGGCTTTGGGTCTGAAAAGCTGAGAAACTGAGATTGTCAATTTCAGCAAAACACAAGCTTTAATTTAAATTTCTGAGCCTTTGAATATTATATTAACCTTTTAGATCTCATTTGTGGGTAAATAGTTATAGCTGTCTTGAGACTGATGAGTGAATAGTGCCAGAAGTGCCTTAGCTTTGCCATCAAGCCATCTGAACGGGACCTCAGCTTTGAAGCAAAGAAACAGAAGTTTGCTGAATCTTGCTCTCTTACGATTTTATTCTGTTTATCTTCCAGGTTGCATGCTAGCTGGTGTTGGTACTTCCGAAACAGACCTCCTTTTGGCTGCTTGTTTAAGCTCTGTTAACCTTTATTTATAATCTCTGTATTACCTTAGTTTTGCAACAGTTTCCTGGTTCTGAATCAAGTAAGGTGAAAGCGGGTTATGCGAGCCAGGGTCTGAGCTGTACAGTATTTAAATTCAGGTATACATCGTTTCAACCAGTGTGGTGGCAGGAAGTAAATGATAGCATTGGTGTAGTAGTAGAAGAAGAAAAACGAAGGCAAATTCTGCGCAGTTATTACTTTTCTTACTATGTTCTGATGGATTACGTAGCTTTTTCATGTAATTTATATTGGATGTGATCACACAGTTTAAAGATCTGCACAGAAAAGGAGTAGCTGGGGCACAGGTGTATATATATATTACTGCATATGTACTGTATGTTGCATACAGCTTTTATTTTAACCATGATTTTTGTTCTTTGGAAGATTTAGGTCATTATCATAATGCAAATCGCTCATGTTATTGTCCCTTCACATCATTAATTACAGCACTTGTATTCTTTTGTTCTTTGGATTTTCAGGGGGGAAAAGCCCTTTTTGTGTAAAAATAAATCCTTCATTGCAGTCTAGATCGCTTAAACTATTTTCTTCTAAAAGTGGTAAAATATGTATGACTAATTAAAATAAAGTGCCTTTCATCAGCTCATAATCCCTGCCATTCAAATTTATTTAGAATTGCTTGTATAAATAAACCATGCAAGTGTATAACTGGCCAAATATATTGGTATCTTTCAGTTTGAGGCACTGCCAACTGCAGATTATATGGCGTAAAACTTAAGGCAGTAAAGAAATCAAGGCAAATCCTTTCCTAAGGATCAAGATTGTGGGGACAAAGATGAATAACACTTCATATTATAGATTTGGAATTCTGTATTGGCAAAAAGAAAGTTAAATTACAACATGATGTAGATATCTGTGTATTTAATTTGCCCATAAAACAAAAATAACTGAAAGAATGTAGTTTAAGCTTTCTAAAATTATCTGAATATCCAAGACATGAATGCATCTACTGAAGGTGGATAGGAGTGAGTGAAATGAGGTGCTAAAATGGCAATTTTGCTTCATCACTTTTCAATGGTAATTACTGTAATAGCTTGCATGAAGTTCTCTGGATGAATCACAGAGATCTTTAAATAAGAGCACCTGTCCAAGATTAAACAGAGGAATTGTGTTTATGAAGGCATGCCTTTATTCTTTCCCACTGTGAACAGATTATACTGAAAAATCTCCTCTTGTGTTGCAGTCGCCTCATTTCCCCACCCAATCCAGAGTATTCAGTGTAATTACTGTTAATATACCTCTCCGTAACTGAAATGCTACTTGCTTTTGGAGCTGGTGACTTTTAGCATCAGTAGGTTGTCGTCGTCATCATGACTGGAGGTAGACTTTGACCTGGACTGAAATGCAGCATTACACACTTCTAATATTATAGCCATCCTTGCTCAGTTTTGAAAACACAGATGTTAATGGGAAGTTATTCTTTCCCACTTTACCACGCCACCTCCTCTACTGAGAAGAAGATGAATTGGTTCTTTGTGGGCTGTGATCACAAATTTGATTGTTTCGGTTCTGAAAGACAGTGTTCAGTTTTCTTAACACCAAACCGTGCTTCTGATGGCAGGAAAAGTCATTTACTTGTTTCCTCTACCAGGCAGTTTTCTCTTGAGGTTTCCCAGGCGCGCAGTGATCAAACCTGCTGTCCAGCTGGCGATGTGAATAAGACGAGCTTGTAGTTCAGGGTGTTGTGGCTGCACGCATGGTGTGCAACAATTTAAAGGAGGGGACAAAAAAAAAAAGCGCCACTCCTGGGTTCCCCTAAAATCCCACTGAGCTTTGGAAAACAGAATTGTCTCACTTGGGTTTTAAAGCCTTAGTCTGAAAACAAAGCTCCATAATAAGCTGTCTTTGGATCTGAAAGTGATTTATATTTCCATATAAACACCCTTTCCAGACCCAGAACCAGATGTATTAGTTTATTCCCAAACTAAACTGTCCTGTAAAGATTTTACAATAAAATTTTTCATATTTCAAACATGCCAGTTTTTCCTGGCTGAGCCTTTCTGGAAAAGGGACTGCCCATCTCTATGTTTGAGAGCTGCTGTTGAGTGCTGCTCTTTACTCTTGTAAAGAACCACTATGGTGGGAAAGTTTCAGGCAAAAAGAGTCGGAAAATGTTTATTTTAATGCTTTATGTTTAGAATTTTAGAAATCTGTAGGTGGAAATTCCCATGTGAAAAACTTAAAGCCCTTCAAAACTGAAAAAGAGGTGTCTTGTGTTCATTTAGTTTGGAGTACAAAATAGTATTCATATGACTTTTTTTTTTTCTTAAAAATCTTTTTATGAATTTAATGAGTGGAGCCTCATCAGAATGCTTAGTCAAGAATTAAGGAATGGCTTACAGATTTTCCCAGTAAGGATTAACATCTGACGTAGCCATGTCATTGCTTCAGCAACAATGGGATCCTTTATTTACACTCACGTATTATGTGCATTTCATTTCTCCCTACAGACAGTGCTTTGTTCGTCAGGGCAGCCTAACTGGGTCTGTGTGTATTAGCTCTACTGAGAAATGTGGATATCTGACAGGTGTAAAATGTAGGGGAATACAGCAAAGGTAAAGACAAGTGCATGACGAGAGGCTACAGTATATGGTGACAACTAACATCGCTATGGCCAACTTTCATTTAATGAAAACTAAGTACTTGTGTTTCACACTTCATTGATGGGATGTAGACTCTGAAGTTAGTTTAAATTTTCATAGACAATTGAATTTTCTGTGTCATTTGTAGTGACTATTAACTTCTGCAGTTTAAAGCCGCTCAGACCTTTTGTTCTTCTGATATGTTTAGGATTAATTTTCATTAAATAACCGTGCTCTTTGAACACTCCAGCCTCTGTTCATCTGATGGATCATCAACATTGGAAACATTAGAAATTCAGTGCATAGCAATTGGCTCCTGTCTGGAATAACTATTTTAGAAGTGCAAAGAGAAGTTGAATGGCAGAACTGGGTCTTGCACTACCTCTGTCTGCATTTTGGTCATGCCAACAAGACCCGAGTTCCCTGTGTTATATATGGGCAGAGCTGAGGCTGCAGGGGGATTGAAGAGTTTGAATGGGGCTTTGGGGGACTTGGGAGGGATGAACCAGCACACCCAATGCCCGCTGAAGAAAATGGGGGTCTGTGGGAAGTTGGGATGAGAGAGGCTGGCAGTACTTGTAGCCATTGTTTTGGGAAATTCACTGTCTTGTGCCATGGGTGCACAGAGGGGCTTTTTTAATAGGGTTGTGTTGTGGTTTAACCCCAGCCAGCAACCAAGCACCATACAGCTGCTCACTCACTTCCCCCCCACCCTATGGGATGGGGGAGAGAATCGGGGAGGGGGAAGGATAAAGCTCATGGGGTGAGATAAGAACAGTTTAATAGTACAGAAAGGAAGAAACTAGCAGTGACAATAATAAAAACAATAAAGTGACAATAATAATAATAAAAGGCTTGGAATACACAAAACAAGTGATGCATGATGCAGTTGCTTGCCACTCGCCGACCGATGCCTGGTTAGCTCCCGAGCAGCACTCCTCCCCTGGCCAGCTCCCCCCAGTTTACGTACTGGGCATGATGTCCCATGGTATGGAATACCCCTTTGGCCAGTTTGGGTCAGCTGTCCCGGCTGTGTCCCCTCCC
>JAVKLA010000040.1:18702758-18755960 GCA_034782735.1 Sagittarius serpentarius
CCACCTTTCCTGTGCCCCTCCAGCCTCCTTGCTGGCTGGGCAGGAGAAGCTGAAAAGTCCTTGACTTAGTCTAAACAGGACTTAGCAACAACTGAAAACACCAGGATGTTATCAACATTCTTCTCATACTAAACCCAAAACACAGCGCTGTGCCAGCTACTAGGAAGACAATTAACTCTCTCCCAGCCGAAACCAGGACAGGTTGCCTGCAGGATTTCCAGTCACGAGAACATCTGGCTAACTGGGAGAGCATATATGCCAGCACCAAGTGAGGGAAGTTCAGTGGTAATCTGGGCTCCTTGCTTCAGATCATCTGCCTCCAGCATCTGCTTTCCTCCCTGCTTTCCTGTTTTTCACCTTTCCTTGCTGTTTGCTGCAGGACCAACTTAAGGGGTGCCATCACCTTCAGCTGTGCCCTCCTTCTGTTACAAAGGTGGGGTGTTAAGAACTTATAATCATTTCTAGTACTGTGGAAAGAGTGTTTTCTTGTAAACCTGTTATGGGAAAGGTTTCAAAGGCTTTGGAACATTTTGAGTGTTACTTGCCCTGTTGGGAGATGATTGCAAGGAGATTTTCCTTTGACTTTCATAGGTTGTAGGTGCAATGGCCTGAGGGATGAAGAATTCAGAATAATTTAGAGGTTCCAAGTAAATTACGGAGGTGTTTGCAATTCTCTATTACATTCTCATCTGCAAGCAGTTAGTATGAAAAATACTTCTGGTGTGTACTAGTGTCCACGGGCACAAGCACTAGTGGCATATCTGTAGTGCAGGGCAGTGCAGAGACTTCTGAACTGCCATCAGGCTTAGTGGGACGTACCCAGTCCCAGTGTGGTGCTCTGCAAAGGAGATGCTTTTGTGACCTGAGCTAGTGGCTGTGCTGACAGAGCGGTGTGGCCGGGCTAAAAACCACTGCCCTTGGCTGGGTCATCTCGCCCGGCTGCGTTAGTACTGGTCTGGCGATAGATCAGATAGGTCCTTTCCTTTGCTCTGTAACTCTGAAATCTCCATGCTCTCTATTGTTTCTTGTTTGTTTTTAACCTAGTTTTCATTTACTGTTTCTCTGCATCTATTTTTTCTTTTCCAAGCTGTCTTTACCAGCTTTTTTCCCACCTTCCAGGTAGGAACAAATCTTTGAGTAGTAAAGCCAATTTTTTCCCCCATCTCCTTTTTTGAGCCTCTTCTTTTGTGGTTGAGTTCTTAGCTGCTTTGGAGAGCTACACTTGTGCTGTTCGTGCGCACACACACAAGGCGTTTGCATTTGGCCGAGTCTCTCTAGACGTATGCAGTATACCACAGCACACATACGTATGCACTGGAGGTTAGTGGGGTCTCAGCAGACCTCTATCTGTGCTGGTCCCGTGAGGCTGGAGGCTGGCATCCTACAGGCTTGTGGGGCACAGGGACACACAGTATTTCTCCTTCTTGATTTTTTTCCAGGTGTAGGAGGAGAAATTCTGAGCTGAGCTACAATGGGTATTATTGTCTCAGCTTGTTTGCAGGAATGGGTATAACTGGAGAATTCTTGCTCCCTACAGCCCTAGTGGTTAGTGTGGGCATCAAGCAGAGTTTGATGAAGAGTAAGCACCAGGATGCATTTTTTGTAGAGCCTTCTCTTTTGTCACATGGACAGCAAATGCTGGGCAGCCAGCTAGCTCTTTTGGAGTGCTGAAACTGAAACTAGAATGACAGTGACCGAAAACAGCCCTTGGTGAAAGAGTGATTTTAATAAAAAACCCACTTTCATCTTTAAAATCACCCTTTATGCTAGGTGATGTGTAATTTGGTTTATTGTAAGTGCAATTCCCAAAGGAAACAAGGCTCTCTGGAGTCACGGTAAGCCTGAGTAGTTTTGTGACTCTTCCTCATTCTGCATCCTCTTGAGAACTTTGAAACCAGTGGTTGTTACCAGTCAGATTTTATAGAGGAGCGTGAGTCTCATGAAGCTCCTAATTTTTTGAAAATTCAAGGCAACTGGGTAGAGAGGAGTGTATCCCCTTCAAGCTGGACTGTTGTTTGAACTTAACCCTTAATAAATCTTACAGAATCTGCATCTTTCTGTCCATCTCTCACATCCTCACACAGACTCTGAAAATTTGGCCTTGTTAGCTCAGGTGTTTGCAGATTAACACTGCTTTCACTACTCATTTCAGCCCCATGGGAAAAGGTTGTGGTGTTTCTCGAGGCATTTGTGGTTACCTTGTTAGGGGTCCCAGCAGCGGGAATGTAACTTTTTCATCCAAACACCCAGCAGAATTCCCTTTCTTATCTGCTGTCAGTTTGTGATTTGTTGCATTAAAAAAAATAAAAACCTCTTGTTTGATTTTAGAAACAGAAAAGATCCCTGTAATGCGTGGACAATGGTTTATTGATGGTACATGGCAACCTCTGGAAGAGGAGGAAAGTAACTTAATAGAACAGGAGCATCTCAACTGCTTCAAAGGCCAGCAGCTGCAAGAGAGCTTTGATATGGAAGTATCAAAACCTGTTGACGGCAAGGAGGGTAAGACTATTTAGATCACTATTTTTATAGTACGTTCTCTGGACAGTTTGGGTCTGGTTTTCTTAAGTAAGAATGTGATCTGTACTGGTTTTCCATCCTGCTTAGGGGGGGACATCGTTATAGGAATCGGTTTGCTCTCCCATTTTTCAGTGCATCTTGATGTTGTGGGATTTCCTGCTGCAGCACATTTGATGAACACTGTAAAAATTATATTGACGGATAAACTTCTTGTTCCCATTTTCCTTCGTGTTTCATGTCTGTTAACTGTGTTTGGAATCTCACTTCAAACTGAAATCTCTTGATGGGACAAGAAGAGCCAGTGTCCAAATGCAAACTGGCTATTAGCTCTCTGGCCAGCATTCCTAATTCTGCCCTAAAGGGAGTATCAGTTTTACCGATGACATTTCATTTTCCATTCTTGTTCAGTCTGTGAATTTATTAGAGTAGTTTTCAGCTATAGTAAATCTTGGGCATTCATTCTGTTATGGAAGTCCTTATATTTTAATGACCAGGCTGAGGACATTCAGTTAGTGTTCCTGGGAATCTCAGTCAAATGTATTTAACATTTTTAAGAATAGCCTTCTGAAATTACTGAACTATTATTTAATGTACACAGTTGAATTACTTGCTCAGGGTAAGTATAGCACAGCGAAAGTAGTGGGTTTGGCTTTCACGCTTCACTTCTATTTGTTGGTTGTCGCTTGGTGAACAATCTACAAACCAAGCACTGTAAGTACAAAGGCCTCACAATATATTTTAGTAGGGTTTTGGTTGTGTTATTCTTTATAAAACAACTTTATTTTTAAACTCTTTGAACTACAACTTTGTACAAGGCAGTTACAGAGTGTAGGAGTGGCTGTGTTTTGGCCACGAACATGGAGGAGTTCTTACGTGTGAACTACATGACCACGCAAGTAAAAGCCTGTTAATAAATTGGAAGCAAGGCAGTGTTCAGGGTACTTCTGTAATTACTGTAGAGAAAACCAGAATATCATTTGTTGGCTTAGGGAGGTTTTTCAATAGCGCAGAGAGCTGTTAAGTTTCTAACTCCCCTCAGAGCTAGCGAGGACTCTGTGAATACTTTTTTTTCTATTTGTACCACTTTAAAATATCTTTTCGTCTGGCCAAGCCTGCAGTACAGTCTTCTGCTTTAACAGCTCTGTCAGGTAGGTGCATAAAATGGTGGGACCCCTGAGCCACAGCACTGTGCCGGTACAACCTCCTTTTTGAAAGGCACTTTCACCTGTATTTCTGTGTGCTTGTACTGATTTATTGTTCCAGCGTACTGGTACAAAGCTCAGCCTTGTTAGCACAGCTGCACCCCCACTGCAAGTGCGGTGCTGTTTGTGGTAGGGTAGTATGCTCTTACGTGGAAAGCACATCTTTATGGCTGCTGAGTGCTTCCAGCCTTTGGTAGCTCAGCTCCTGATGGAAGGAAGGAAGGAAGGAAGGAAGGAAGGAAGGAAGGAAGGAAGGAAGGAAGGAAGGAAGGAAGGCAGGCAGGCAGGCAGGCTTCAGCTGTACTTGCATTCTCCTTGTCGAATAAGGAAGAGAGTTCAGGCTTTTGTAGAAAAAGTCTGGTCTGTGGAGCAGAAATTTTCAGGTTTGAGGTTAGAGAGGTTGGGGAGAGTGATGAGAAGGATACAATCCCTGATATTTATGAAAACATAAAAGATCATAAAAAGAAGCCCCAAATTTAGACACCATTGCCTTTTCTAAAACTGTTGTGGTTTAACCTCAGCCAGCAACCAAGCACCACGCAGCCGCTCGCTCACCCCTCTCCCCTCCCGGTGGGATGGGGAGGAGAATCAGGAAAAAAAGTAAAACTCATGGGCTGAGATAAGAACAGTTTAATAACGAAAGTAAAATAGGATGATGATAACAATAACAATAATAATAAATATAACAACAATAATAATAATTGTAATGAAAAGGAATATAACAAAAGGAGGGAAATTAGACCCAAGAAAAGGCAAGTGATGCACAATGCAATTGCTCACCACCCACTGACCGATGCCCGAGCAGCGATCCACCCTTCCCGGTCAACTCCCCCCAGTTTCTGTACTGAGCATGATGCTCTATGGTATGGAATATCCCTTTGGCTAGTTGGGGTCAGCTGTCCTGGCTGTGCTGCTTCCCAGCTTCTTGTGCACCTGCTTGCTGGGAGAGCACGGGAAACTGAAAAGTCCTTAACTTAGGATAAGCGCTAATTAGCAACAACTAAAACATCAGTCTGTTATCAACATTATTCTCACACTAAATCTGAAACAGACTGTACCAGCTACTAGGCAGAAAATTAACTCTATCCCAGCTGAAACCAGGACAAAAACTAAAGTTTAAAAAAAACAAAACAAAACAAAAAAACCCCTCCATGCTATATATGCAGTCACTTCAAAATGGAATACATGTCAAGTCACCAATATCTTTCAATAGAATTTTTTTTTTTTGGTAGTAATAGGAGAGTTGCAGGAAAATTATAGCCTAACAGTAAGTGTGAAAAGTGGTTTTGTCATTACAGTGTGCCTCTCAATACATCTCTGATCAGCTGGCATCCATGATTGCCATCTGCACATGGCACTGGGAGAAGCTTTATAACTTGCATTGTCACTGGTGAAGTAAATATAATTAGTTGGAGAAGTGCTGAATTCAGTTTATAAGTTTCTTAAATGCTACAATTTGTTGTAATTGCAGCCTGTATGAAACATATTTTGGTCCCATCAAGGTTTACAGGTAGCTGTTATTTAAGACTAGTGAAAGTTAGAATAGATGTGTAAGTATCATTGAGAGGCGAAGTGACTATTTGCAATGCTGTGATAAAGGATTGTAAATGATGAAAAACTAGCCGTCTCGTCTAATTCCTCAGCAAAATTGAGATGATCTGCTGTAACCATCTCTTAATACTTAGACATAATTATTTTCTTATATGAACATGCCAGTTTGCATCATGAATAACGAAAGACTAGCTTGTCAACAAGCATATTGTTGATATGCAGTAGACAAACCTGTCGGCTCTTGATTTGACCCCAGCCATGCTCTAAATGGCGGCAGTAGGCTGAAAAGTTAGGAGCAGGTTCCACTTTGCTGCTCCTGTTCTGGATGATTTTCTCTTATTCAGCCTGCTAACTCAGGGCAACATATATCCTGGAACTCAGTATCCAAGACTCAGTTGACAATTTATTTGCAATTTAATAGCTTTATTTATTTATTTATTTTATTGTCCTCTGAAATCTTTTCATGAAGAAAACAGAAGTGCAAGCCAGTTTACTAGGTATTTAGCACCCTCAGCTTTTGAGCAGCCTGCCCAGTGCGTTGCTGGCAATGGAATTGTCCCATGTAAGCAGAGGGCAAGTGGTGCTGCTTCCCGTCTGTGTGTGGAGTCATCCGTGCAGATGAGTTTGTCTTTGCAAAAACTGACAGTGAGCTACCCCTGTGAAGGGTAGCTGCTCAGCATGCAGTGCCCATCTTCTTTCCTCATATCTTTAGTTTTGGGATACACGTTAGGAGGGTACCCTTAAACCAAAAAAAACCAATTTCCCACTCCAGTGATTTGATTTATTAATTCTGCTCCTGGATTGCAGCATGTTAACAAGAAAATAACTAAGCTTCACCCAGGACTTTTGTTGGTGATAGAATGTTGATGAGTAAATGCCCCATTATTAAACTCTTAATCCAAGCAAACCTTCCTCCGAAAGCACAGTATGTTTCAGAATAGAGGTCTCCAGCCTGTGGCCTATAAGTAACATGCTGCCCGTGCTACCTTCCCGTGTTGTTTGGGAGCACATGAAGCTGTAAATGCCGAAGGTAGCAGAAAGCATATGATGGTGTTTAGGTGAATGATTTCTCATATTCTGTTTTCCGTGGGGCAGCGTGGAGACCACTGCTTCAGCAGGAGATTCCTCTGTTGAGCAAACCGTAGTGGTATTTTGATTTTCTTCCTTACGAAGTATTTAATTTCATGCCTTGCAAAATGAACCGTGTTTGTGGTGCCTGATGTCGCTGACTCCTCTTGGGGTCTGATCCTCTTCAGTGGTCTGCTGAGCTGTAGCATGACTTTCTCAGCAGTGGCATGACTTTCTCAGGTAAATTATTTGTTATGGCAGAACACAGAAATGGGGCACTTTATTTCTTAGGACTGTCCAAGCAGGTTAATGTGACCTTTAGATTTGCCATATCTAGTTGACCTGGATTTGGCTCCAAGAAGGTTATGTCCCGTAGGAGTTCACAGACACGGTTCCCAGGTACCATAGCTCTATCTGCTGCTTGTAAAAATTGGTCGAATTTCTGAGACTTCTGGAAGGATAATACTTGGTTCTGAATGTGTTGGCATCTATAACACTTGTAAAAGGCCAGCTACCCTGACCGGCAGTCTCTGAAGCGCAGCATGCACAGGAGGTGTTGGCATGGGACAGCCGACTCCCCAGACCACCACAGACCAGGCGGTACATCAGCACGTCGGGGAGAGATGCTGTGGGCACAAGCCTCTCTCTTCGTCAATTCTGCAGGGAGCTCTTGCCTTACGAGGTGCCTAAAACCAGGCCAGAGGAATGCTGCTGAAGTCCTGGTGCAAGCAAGGGCATCACCCGTCTCCTCCATAGCTTGACCGCACTCTGTTTCACATCTCTATCACCCCCGAGTCTGCTTTGATCCTGGCCAAATTCCACCTACATTTTTCAGTTTAAATAGTTCATTTTATTGTTGATAGATGCAGGAAAGGATGTTGCTATTCTGATTTTTAGGACAAAGTAATCAATACGGCTGCCAGAGGAAACCACGCTTAGGTTGAGGAATTAGGGGTTTGGCTGCATTTCGACTGCTTTGTTGTGAAACTGAATGTCTGCAGCCTGCGTTTGATTTAATGCAAATCACAAATTTGCACAAATGCAAATCTGCATATTGGCAGATTCAGGAAGGCATCCTCTGGCTTGTCATTACATGAAGTAATTTTACATAATTTTTCTGAGCAAAATGAGCGTCATCCCATTCTCATTTTATGGTTGTATTGGGGAGTTGAGCTTGGCATTTGCCACTCAAGTCTATGCTAAAAACACTTGGCTGTGATGACATCTTAAACCCCTAAATGAGATGCTGCACTGCTGTAACAGTATATGTGGGCTTCCAGGTGTGATTTGTTGTTCTACTGCTCTGTTGATAGGTAGACAATATTGGAGGGGTTTGGGGCCCTCAAATTCATTTGTCCGGTACTTGTTTTTTCATCCAGGTAACACCGGGCTTTTTTGTATATTGGCTTTGCTTGTCCTTCTTAAGAACAATTCATTCTTCAAACTTAACATACATAAATTAATATCAATGCAAGATTTAAGGTGACATTTTGATCTAAATTCTTAGGTTCAAAATTCTAAATATTTGATACAAACTTCAGCCCTTAAAATGTGAAAATATCTGCGATGTTTGTTTGATCACACTGAGAATGGGTTATATCTCTGCCTTTGTGCAGAAATACTGACCTTTCTTGTACTGCATATACCCCATGATTACACATATTACTACTGTAAAATAGTTCTATAAATATTTCTGAGAAAAACCTAGGTTACAACACTTGTTCTGTGAAGCAATATTTCAGCTGAAACCATTTTGAAGGGAATACAAAAAGGGTATCATAATACCTTTTTAGCAGTCAATAAGCTTAAAACTTACAGAATAACATAAGATTTAGAAATGGCTTTTTAGGCATGCTTAGGCTCTGAACTCACGCTCTGCCTATCTAAAGTAGTCCCTCAAAGGAGCAGCGTTCTCAAGAGATTTCAGTAATACCAAGGCCATTGTAAGATAAAACATGAACTCAGATCATAGCAGCTGCTTGAGGGTTCTCAGACTAGAAATATTTTGCCAACAGCATCTAACCACAACGAAGGCAGTGACATTCAGACCAAGAGCTTCTTGATGGCGGGTTAAAGTTGCTACTTCAGTGTTGATTTTTCTCTCTTGCCCTGTGGCCAGAGCCCACATATCCTTTGCTGTGAGTTCCTCGAGCACAGAGGAGCTGTTATCAGGCCGGTGCCCAGACGCTTCAGGTGCAGGGAGGTGGTCAAGGATGGAGGAGCAGCTTTTGTCACACAGTCCGACTTTCAGCTGGAGGTTCAATCTGTGGGACCCACAGCTGCTTGGTACACGGTAAAGCTGCCATCTCTTGCCTTCTGCGTAGCGGCAGTGATGCCAAACAGCAGAGGAGGAAAAACAAGTGCTCAACGTGCTCCTGGGGAGGTAGCAGCAGGTGGTACTTCCCACTGCTCTAGGTTAGCACAAGGGCTAATTCTGATTCTTCTATTCAAGACCACTGAGCAGTGGTTCAAAGGCTACGTCATAAACTGGTCCCCAGTATAAATAATATCCTCTAGCAGCCTTAAGGTTTGCTATCTCTGCTTTAAGAATACTTGGTTAGCTGTTAGTATCATAAATACAGTTGAGTACCTGTCATCTGCTGCTCCATCATCTTTTCCAGGTATATTCGTTTAATTAGGATGAAGTGAAGCTGAAAGCTTAATAGATGTGCTAGTAAGGTAGGAATAGATGCCGTTCATTGTATTTGCACAGAGAGATTGTGGAATATCTGTCCATAGAGATGCTCAAAATTCAGTTGGAAATCGCCTGAGCAACCTGATTCAAACTTGAAATTGGATCCAGCTTAAAAGTTGATCCTGCTCTGTGTAGAGGATTGGAGCAGATGAACCCCAGCTGTCCCTTTGACAGAAATTATCCTGTGATCAAGTCTATGATTCTGTGATAGATGATAAGAAATGTAGAAAAAAATCCCGTGAGTCAGAATTAATTTTTTTAATGAATTGATTTTTGAAACGGCATATGTTTATTGGTTTTTCTTATGGAATTTCTGCATGTGGTTAGATGCCACAAAAACTATAAAAGTTGCATTTGGAGTAGTGATTTGTTTAGTCTTAGATTTCAAATAATATTTTCTCTCTTCATGAGAAGTTTATATAGATTTTTGTCACAGCTGGCTGAGTTAACCTTTAGATGGGAAAGTCACATTCATAGAATCAGAGTCAGGAAGATCAGGAGGGATCTCTGGAGATGGTCTAGTCCAACCTCCCTGCTCAAAGCCGCAGAGTCAATGAAAGCAGGTTGCACAGGATGTTTCCAGTGGAGTTTCGAAGCAACAGTGGAGACTCCACAACCTTTCTGGGCAATCCCTACTAGTGTTTTATCACCCTCATCATCAAAAAGATTTTTGTTGTACTTTACTTGAATTTCCTGTGTGTATTCTTCTTCAGTGTTGTATTGCCACAGCCAGTAAAACACTGTGCAGACTAAATTAGTTTATCAAGTCCCACGTGCAGTAGCTCATAGCTACTCATTTTCCTCTCCTGTAGAAAACTGATGTGCAACAGTAATATACTTCACTTGCATCTGTATTAAGGCATCTGCTGACAGAGCTGTTAGCTGAGGGTGTGAAAAGGCGTGATCCTGGACCAGGATAACTGGCAGTCAAAGCCCTTGACACAAGCATAGAATATCGCTCGCTTGTACTGGCTGAAGTTACTGGATCATAGAGTATTAACTGCTCCCGGTGTTTGTAAGGGAAGGCATCATTCAGGTGCATATCTCCCCACTCCCCAGCAGGCTAACTGATTTCAGGTAATTGCAGCTTAATGACTGTGGATTCAGAGGCCAGGCTGGAGGCTCTTGATTTCTCATTGGATTTAAACATGCTTTCTTGACTATTATCAGGTTTTTGAGGCTAAAACATTCTGAAATTAAGAATTTGTATGAGTGAGGGCCCAGAGAGCAGTAGCACAGAAGATGTAGATTTGTAGGACTTCACTTTCAGCCTTGCTCAGGAACTCCCGAAGAAGCGTAAAAGGTACCCATCGTAACCGAGTTAACAGTGAATACAAGTCTCCTGTTGTGTAAGCGCCAAGAGCAGCTTCTTCCTGCTCACGTAACTCTACCTGCTACTTAGCAGCAGCTTTCACTTACCTTTAAAGTATTTCTTGCATAATCACACTGCACCAATATGTAAGTCCCTGAAAAAGAATCTTTTGGATTGCTGTGCAATATTTCAGTATTCTCACAAGGAGTGAAATAACACAATTGAAAGTCTTAACAGAAGTTACGGACTTGCCGTACCATCAAGGGGAAGCCCAGCAGCAAAGCGTGCGTGCTGTTGCATTTCACCGTGGAAGGCAGCTTCTTGAGGACTTACAGAACAGGATAACAGTAGGATATTTTGTCTAATCTAACTTTTAATGACCGTCTCTGCACTCTTTGGGGAAAGTAATAGATCTGTACTTAAAATTCAGGGTTTTTTTCCAAATGTTTATTGTATACGTAAGAAGGGTTACTATGTTCTACCCTATACCAAGTAGAGTGATTATGCTTTTCTACGTGTAAATGCAAAGGCACTTGGTGAATCTGATGATGCTGTGTCCCAGCTGTCTTTTACTAATGCCTTTAAATTTGTTGTGATCTCATAACTGTTTACGAAGAGTGAAGAAATTGAATTTGGCTAATGTGTCCTGACACTTTTGCTACGAAACGAGGTTTTTAAGTGTATATACTTTTTCAGGAAATGTGCCAACTTTTTTTTTTTCTGAAAATGGTAATACTAATGAAAAAAATGACACCCCTTTTAAAAATTTTACTTTGAAGCTCAGTGTTTTTACTTTTAGTTCTCTACTACCTCCCTCCCTTCTCCCTCCCTTCTTTGTTCAAATGGAGAGGATATAAGGAGAATTCAGATGCTGCATGTCTTAAGCGAAAGCATTCCCAAGGTACAGTAACTGTAGATTTCTTTTTTGTAGTACTCCTGGCTTAGGAAGCTTTAAATCCTAGTTTGCTTATATCAGTTAAATGTGTTAGATTGACACGCTTCAATTTCTTGAGCTGTATTCATGCCGTTTCCTTCAAAAGAGAAGGAAAAAGCATCATAAATCTTAGAAGAAAAGTGGAAGTGTTGTGAATCTTAGAGAAAAGTAGATGCTAACAGTAATCCTTATTATAATTGTCTGTGATTGTGGTGAAAACTGTAAACATTTGTTTCTTACACTCCTTATATGTGGTTTGGCTTTTTCAGTAAACTAAAAGCAACTTTTTTAGAATCACAGCAGGCCTAGTATAAGATAAATTATGTTGGAGAAGGAATGGAGGCTTTATACTGGATAATGTTTTGTTTGCCACATTTTTTTGGATAATGCATCTTTAATTTTATGTTGTAAATTATATTTACTGCAGCTTTTGTATGAGTACTGGAATGAAATGAGACTTTGGACCTACAATATAAAAAGGGGAAGCTGTATAGAATACATGATAAAGGCTGCTGTGTTGCAGAAAACAACTTTGAACTTTGCAGCAGCTGATGTTGTGCAAATTTGTTCCAGAAAGTGGGAGTAGATCTTACAGGAGTCATTAATGATTGCAGAAGGCTCAAAAGTACTTGTCACTGGTCTTTCTCTGCCACCATTAAAGCCAGTAATGATTAAACTTTTACTGACTTCAGTGACTGTGGAACTAGACTTCTGAAAACTGCACCCTCGATTTAAAATGTAAATGCACATGGTAGGTTTAGAGTTATTCTTGTCATACTGTATATTCTTTTAGCTCCTGGGGATATAGTAAAGTATGAGAATTTATGTTGACATGCATAAATGTTTGCCTTTTAACTTCCTTTAATTATGTTTTTCTATAATTGGGTCCAAATGAAAATGCCTGAAATCAGAATGTTTAATAGTAAACTTTTTCCTCCTCTTCACACACATGGAACTCAAGTCTGTTAAAGGTGAATAAGTGTAACTACTGTCTTGAGCAGTAAGGAAGGACTTCTGCCTTTTATTTTGTGATTGTCATTTTGTAATTATTTTGTATATTTTTTTCTCCAAATCATGTTCAGTTGTAATAATGAATGTGCTTGAATTAAAAGTAGGTGTTTGTGTAACAAATGGTGACACTGATGAGAGGTGGTGAAGTGCAATATAAAAATGACAGCAGTGTGAAACAGCCCTTCTTAATTAAGAGCAATAGCCTTTTTAATGGCTTTGCATTTGTTTTTTTAGATAAATAAAAAAAGGTTTTAAAATCCACAGCTGTACCTCAGGTTTGCATACCAGAACTTCAGAGGTTTAAGAAAGAACAGTAGTGGCCAAGTTATGCTCTCAGCTACCTGTATGATGTGGCAGGCTTTTGTGCAGAAACTACTGCATACTGATTGCTAAACAGATTTAAATTTAAAAATCCCTGAAAAAAAGAAGGTAGAAAAGGTTTTCAGACAGTATGTATCCCTTCTCTGGTCTTTAGCCCGAACTGGAATGACAGTGCCTTTGTGGTGGAGATGGAGGTAGTATCAGCTGTCAGCACTTCAAGGATGCTTTCCTCTAGATTGATTTTGACTTGAGCATAGTCAAACTCTGGTAGAAGAGAATCACCCCATGCTTTGATCTTGGCAGGTGGATGCAAGTATCAAGTAAAAAAACAGGTGCTTACCTTAAAAGGTATTTAATTTTAAACTGTTGGCCCCATGAAATGCCATATTCAAGTGCCTCTCTCTCTGCACTTGATGCTGGAGATGTTCAGCTCCTCAAGCACTTGAGCTGGGAGGATGTTTGCGCTAGCAGTGCACATGCAGCGTGCACATCCCCAGCTTCTCAGGTTTTGTGCTATAAGCATAAAAAAATAGTGCAGGCTTTCTGCTCCTCAGTTATTCTTCAGTTATTTTGACTCAAGATGAGTTTCTGCAGTCTAACTGAGATCAAGTTCTTCAAGGCTTTAAGAATATGTATTCTGTATTTTACATTTACCTCTTCATTTTTCATATTTAAAATTTTTAGAGGGATTTTTCCCTCTGTGTTCATCTGTCTTGGTGAAACTGGAGATTTGTGTGATTGTAACCATAGATTTCTTCAGCTGAAAGAAGTCCTTTCTTGATCCCTCTCACTTCCCCTATGCTTCTCTCCTTGTTTTGGCATGGCTTGCTTGCTACTGTCTAGTGTCAAGCTGTCTTCCATCTACAGTGGGGTTGTGCCTTCCACTTACTCATACTCTAGGTGTCTCTCTTGGTTAGTATTCCTGAAAAACGTTTGATTTCTAGTTTCTGGCTACAAAGGAAACCAAAATTTGGTCTCATTTCCATGGGCTTTGCCTTGAGTCCCAAACTAGAAAACTAAGCCGTGTGCAGAATACATAGGGATTTCTGCAATTGGGGAAGGTGCACCTAGGGGCATACCTACTAAGAAGGCTGTGCATGTTGTCAATGTCAGAGAAGCAGTTCATGTGAGAACAAAGCTGCCAGAAGACTGGTCCAGAGGGAGATTCCTGCCCCATGGTTTTACGGGAGACCCTTCATCTGTGCCTGATGTTCAGAGATGCCATAGGCACAGTCAGATCTCAGTGAAGCTTGGCTACATCCTAGCCTGGTGCCCTGGAGAGAATCTGCAAACATAGAAAGCGTGCTCCTGAAGGACCCAGAAGGCAGAGGAATGAACATGAAGAGCATTCCCCTGTGCCGTACCCACTGCCTAATCTGAATTCTGCAATTTGGCTTCCCCAGCCAAGCTACGACCTGCCTTGGTGACTTCCTGACACTCTGTGACATCTCTCAGTATGAACAGCTGCTGAATTGTCAGTTTGACCACCTCTGCAGCATGCAAGAGGTTTATAGGACAATCACCGTTTGTTTTGAAAAGAGAATGTAAATCATGTTATCTCATCATCTTCAGGAGAACATAACTTTCTCTTCCTTGTGTGCAGTTTCAAAACAGCAACGGCAGCCCTTGTTATCCCATACTTGGAAAGCACAATTTGCATATCCTGATTTTTTGGGGGATGCTTGCTTTCAGACTGCTATAAAATCCTCTCCAAAGACACTTTTTTTGTTCCGCGCCTCACTAGTTACACACCCTGGGACTGTCAGCAGCAGCCAAAGCTCCTTTTGGTTGGGCTCTTGAGAGTCTTGAGAATTTCTTCAGAGTCCTTGGTGCAGTGTTGGCCCTCATGAAGAGGTACCTTATAGTAGGGTTGCAGGTTTTTTAACCAAAGAGTGTCTCCTGTGCATAATGACAGAGAACCACTGTCTCTGCCCAGGTATGCATGCACACATAGCTTGTGGATCATTTATCCCTGTGACTGATTGCAGCTAGGCAGCTCTTCTCTCAATTGGGTTTCTGCCATGCAACTCTGCAAGGGTGTACCATTTTTCTCTCCCCAGACATTGTCCTCACTGGCACAGATGCTTACGTGACGATGGAGAGCGCACAACCATAGTCATCAAGTAGAGTGTCACTGCTATTTTGAAAGGGGTATTCTTGCACACCAAGAGGTCCTGGAGCTCAGGGTGATAGATTTTCCCTTATTAGGATTTTTTTGTTCCACTGCTGGACATCACATCCAGGGTCTGAGGATGAACAGACATCCCAATGTTTATATAAATTAAAAAAGGGGAGACAAAAACTCAACCCACCTCAGCAAGAGGGTGGATTGGTCTGTGGAACTGGTGCATTGATCCTCAGGCAGACTTCTTAGACAGTGCATCCCATGGGATTTCAAAAAAGAGTGCCAAGGTGGAGCACCCAACTTTGTTTGTTTTGACCCAGGTGACTCTTGTTAACTTTTAAAGGAATGTGTCTACTTCTGGAAGTGTTATCCAAACTTCTGCAAAATACTGCACTGCAGGGCATGGTGCCTTTGAAATATCCTGCAGCCACTGTTTTTCAGTGATTGAGTCTCTCTGCTACTGGTTTGGACTTTGCTCTGGAGTGTGCACATGGGCAGGCACTCAAAAGCAAAGCAGTGAATGTGTTGGTAAACAAAAGTCACTAAGAGATGCAAAATAAAATGTAAATATGTCAATTGAAATTGCAAGATTTATCATCTTACTAGGAAATTGGTTGATTCACTGAAAAGCAGAGAAGCAAGAACACTTTTTTTCTTTATTATCATTCTGGGTGCTGGGTAGAAAGGTAGAGGGTGTATAGTCCAAGTGTTGTAAAAAATACATCGGATCTTGAATGCAATATGTATGTTAACAACATATGTCAGAGAGTTAAGTCACTCTGTTGTCAGGAGGCAAGGAAGTGTGGTCCTACTGAAGGTTACTGGTAATTTCATGTGATGCTTGTGTTAACAGTAGACCAAATTTTTCAGGTTCCCTTTTGAAGGCATTGCTAAATGCAGAGAAATAGTGTTGGATATTTGATTTGCTATTCCTCAGTGCTTGCATGTCTTGTAGTTGATTTTGATATGTCCTTCATACATGTTTTTGGAGAACACCATAAGAGTAAAAGTTAGGAATTTGTTCTTCCCAAGTGAGGATAATTCATGCAGGGTAGGGAAAACCTACTTCTTTCTGTATATTCTTTCCAATAGAGAGGATGGACTTGATTCCAGAAAGAGGTTAAGGACCGGTTGTCCCCAAACTGCTGTTCTTCCAGTGCTAATAGGTGACTCGGCCGCGGGCCTCTCCATCTCTTCTTCTGCATGCTTTGGACATTGAGCACAACGTTCTCCAAAGGCATCAAGCTTCCAGCCCTCCTCTGTCAGCTTCGCCAGGAACGTACTCTGAGAAGGATTTCACAGAATGCAGGTGGAACAGCTCTTAACGACCTGCTAGACAATGCATTAAAAGTCTACATTGGTCATGGAATTGAGGATGCAGGAGATTGCAGAGACATCTGCAAGGAGGTCCCTTGCCTTTGCCACTAGACTGTGTGCCTGTCTCAGGATGTCACAGTCTCTGTTGCATTGTCTCCAAGTCTGAAAGAGGAGGTTTTGCTGGGAATTTCCTTTCCTTCTCCAGTTCTAAATTGAGATTTCTGGGCATGGACTCATCTCTGCACCTGCAGGGATGTTTATGAAAACACGTTCATTGAGTTCTCACTCGATCGCTTCTTGCTTTGGCCAGTCGTTACCCTGAGCTGACATGTCTGCTTTCAAAGTCAGGCTTACTTCCTTTCCTGTTCCTGCTCTTGTCAGTGTAAACCAGCAATATAGTTCTAGTTATTTTTTGTGAATCAGTTGTTACTATAACAGAAGGGGTGTAATCCTTTTCTAATCCCCTTGTTTCTTACAGACTTCATTTAGTTTTTCATCAGACTATGTCAGATCTACCTGCCTTGGCAAAGAAACAAAAAATACTACAGGGGAAAGGTCACAACAGCTAGCTTAACATGGCTGGTTTGTGCTGTAACAGAGTTAAAATATGAAATTGTGATGGCTCAGGCTTTCTCAGAATGTTTTTAGAAGAGTATAAAAAATTCATTGGAGTGGCTTAAATTAGGGGACAGGTTAGGGCTCCGCTTGTTATGAAAAAAAAAAAAAAACCAACCCCAAAACAACCCCTCTGGGTGTTTTCCATGACTTTGGACATTTTAGCAAGATCAGTGACAGTTAAATAACACTTTTTTTTGTCACAGGCCTATTGCCATTGTCGGCTCTCCAAATGTTGCCTATCCCCCATTAGATGAGACCTAAGCAGCAGATTTTCAAACTTAGGTGAAATCCGAATTGCTAGTAATACAGCTGTGGTACTGCTTTGCTCATGCAAGCTCCAACCCTTAGATGAGAGATTCTGATTTGCATTATAACATGCATGCTGTGCTTTAATCCCGACAATCAGGCAGTGTGTCATGAGGTTGGTCCCAGAGCTCAATCAGTTCCAAATCTGGAAAACACAATAACTGCACAAAAAACACTAGAGCTCTTAGTGGCTTTTGAAAGAGCTAGATTCTGTTCCGTGCCAGAAATTACTCATTCAGAGACTTTCTCATTGAACTGCATTTCCAGCTCCTAGATATTTCTGAAAGGAAAGAAATGCAATGGAGTCTTCTAGTAGTGGAGCCTTGAAAGCCTCTGTGTTACTGCAAAGTACAGTCAAAACCAGGGATCTCACTGTACAGACACAGGAGAGAGATGATAGGAATGAAATTGCTCTTTTTCTAGTGATGAGAGTGCATGGGGCAGCCACCTGGTTAGCACACCAAGCTGCAATATTTCAGGATGCCCCCCCAACATTTTTTGTTTTCAGCTAAGGGAATATTTTGGAAAATTACTATCCCAAAATGAGGGTGGGAGGAGAATGATGTGAAATGTCCTCAGAGGTGGTCTCCAAACTGCTGCTTGTCCTGGTCTCGTTAATCCTAAATGTAAAAACTTTTCAAGGTAAGAAGTAATACGGATTTAGGTATAATGGAGCTCTAGATTTTAACCTGTATGTAAATTACCCTTCTATCTCTCTCTCTGTTTGAAGAGGTTTTTTTTTCCTCCTACCTATCTAAATTAAATGTTGTTCCTTTTTGCTGCAGCTATTCATAGTCTAAAGTTGAGTCGCAACCATGTGGACTGGCACAGTGTGGATGAAGTGTATCTTTACAGTGATGCAACAACATCTAAAATTGCAAGAACTGTTACACAAAAGTTGGGGTTTTCCAAAGGTAATATTTCTCAGAGTTTGTAAAGAATATTGTAAATACCAGCATTTTAAGTTTGTTACTTTAACGCTAGAGGGAGATTTCAAGTTTGAAGTTTTAACATGTGACTAGCCCACTTTGGCCATCGCAGTTTTTACAGGCTAGTCTATTAAGGTCCTTAGGTTGTTGTACATAATTGTAACTAGATGTGAGTAGGCTATGACTTATTTTTATTACATATTTTATTACTATTTTGGATGCAGCAGTTAGCATTACATAATAAGTATATGAAAATACTACAGTGGCAGTCTAGCAGCTACAGTTCCCTTTGAAACCTTAACTTTACTGCTGTGTACTTGCATACTGTGATGCATTCCTTAAATACATGATCATACCTTCCCCTCTCACCACCTCTTGCCTTTTTTTCCATTCATTAAACAGATGTATGAACTGAGAGAAGGGGTGAAGCATTTAGACAGAAATTGTTTCCAGTAGGAATCTGGGCTCATTTTAAGCTCAAAACTACCAGTTATAAAGCTAGCGAGGCTGAGATGGTTGGAAGAGAGGATGGTCTCTCTCGAGCAAAAGGCAGATTATTGCCAACCTGGAAAACTGGAACTTGTTCTCTCTGTTGTGGTGCTCCTATGCACTGCTGGAAAACTACAAAAACAAGAACATACACATCTGTTTTGTTCCTTGGCCTCTGAAGAAACAAGGTCAGATAATAGGTTTGGCTTTAATCTCCATGCCTCTGTTGTGTAATTAATGCCTTCTTACCCCACAGGGCTCTTGGGTGGATACTTAACTACTGTTTGCCAGAAATTACTATAATTCAGTGCTTCAGTTCCAGGAGAAATTAAGTATTCTGTACCCAGAACATGATTTGGATAGCATGTAATAAGTAAGATCTGTCCTAAACAATTCAGGGGGAGAAATACCAAATAGAAGCCCACTTGGTAAACAAAACCTGTCCTGTGTAAAAACCACACTTAACTTTTTTTAGGCTTCTCCTCCTCTTTAAAAACAAAACAAGGTGTTTGTTTGAATTTTTGTGGCGGGGAATGATGTTGCCTTCGCCTATGTGGCCATCTGAAGGGGCTGCTGGACTGGGGCGCAGCTAGTGCTCATGCAAGGCTGTGGTCCTCTATATGGGTCTGTCACTAGAGGGGGATGGAGGCACGCTGTGCCGGTGGGTTTCTCAAGCTATCTGTGGGGCACTGAGAGAATACCCTTATTTGCCCTGTGTAATTGGTTTTCGGTTTGGCTGCTGACCTGGAGAACAGGTGGGGAAATTTGAGGTTGGATCAGCTTGAAACAAAACATAGGTTTTCCCCGTCAAAATGAAAAATTGCAAAGCTTTTCAACCAGCTCTCTTAATTGGGTCAGAGAAAGAATGACAACGCTTATCGGTTTTGTGGCCACATCATTTCCATGATCCTTCCATGCTCTGTAAGTAAGGTGGAGATACAAAGAAGTTTAATGATTGAGACACACAGAAGAAGGGTATTGTGTTGTAAAAGCGGATGGACAATTATACAACTGTTTTCTAAAAAGTTGCTTTTCAAAACATTTATGAAATTAGTTATCTTCACAGTGGAAATGGCCTGGTGATACATTGATACAGTTAATGTCACCTATTTGCTCAAATCTTTCAGGAGTTTAAAATTGCAGATATTTAAAAATACATGCTATTCTTTGTGTATAATCTATTTTCAAAATACTTAAATGTATTGGTCTGAGAAGTCAAGCTTCTGTCAACATACACCACCACTGCACTTCATAGAATGTAACTGATCTAGGATAATGTTTTTTCTACAGCTTCAAGTAGTGGGACAAGGCTACATAGAGGCTATGTAGAAGAAGCTACGTTAGAAGACAAACCACCACAGACTAGTCACATTGTGTTTGTTGTGCATGGTATTGGGCAGAAAATGGACCAAGGAAGGATCATCAAAAATACAGCTATGTGAGTGCTTCGTAATATTTGCAGTACCAACTCTAGCCTGAATATAAGGCTGACATTATAAATGACAGGAGACGCTTTGGTTTAAGCTGTATCTTTTCCTGTTTCCTTCTCCTCCTCTTCCCCTGAGTTATTAGTCTTTATATTGTAGGTACGCTACTTTCTATGTTAGTTTGGATGTATGGACTTAGTGAGAGCAGCTGCAAGCCAGAAGAGCAAAGATATATCCTGTTTTCATGAACAACACTTGTGACTTTTAGGGGACTGACCCGTGAATTTCTAGCACCTGTGTTCAGTGACTTTGCTGAGTGGGGAGAGATTTTTCATTTGGTCAAAATCAAGGGGAATCTGTTGTTCCTGCTGGTTGTCAGAATAGTGGGCAAGTGAAGTGCATACTGGTAAGAGAAGGGAAATGGGGAGCTAGCAGGAATGTTGGCGTTCCTAACAGAACAGCGTTACTTAATGCAGTTGGAAGCTATTGCTGTGAGACTGCTCATGGAGTTCTGTGCATAGATGTCGGTTGAAAAGTGAAACGTGATTGAAAGCTTACCGGATCTTTTCATTGAATGTCTTTTGTGAAGACTGGTTTGCAAATGACTTTTAATTTGATGTCTGAACTAACTCAGAAGGCCAATTAGGGTGCTGGTGAATGGGAGGAGAAACTCCCTGAGCTGTTGAGAATGCTGTACCTGAAAAGTTTTTTGAGTATTAGAAGAAACTGTGAAGTCGTGATGACAGCATTGTGGGGGACAAGGTGGTGTTAAGGAATGCTTCATCAGCTGAAAGAAGAGGCTAAAAAAGTGTTAATTGCAGATCTGTATTGCGCAGTTGGTTTAGTATGTGTGTCCCAAATAGTTCCACGTTCCATCAAAGTTGACAGAAACAGTGACGTACCGAGTGACTCCTGTGAAAGTGTGTGTAGAGCTGGGATTGCTGATTTTGTGGTAAGGGCTTTGTGAACCTCCCTTTAAATCCAGAACGGTAATGTAGGTCAGTGCTTATGTGCCGTCGCTGTGGTGTGTACCATCATGTCAGCAGAGTCTTGTGTCTGACCGGCTCGCTGTTCCACTCCAGTGTCCTCTGATGTGGTAGAGTCGACCTCTTGATTTCACTGCTCTGTCATTTGTCATTTCAAAGCAACAACCTGCTACTCCTTACTCCCCTGGTTCTGAAGCTCTGGCACTTCACTGCTCTTTTATTTGTGTTGTTTAAGAGCAAGCAATCAAAACCAAAGAGAAAAGGATCCACAGCCCTTGACAAAAAGCTGAAGTTAGTCACCAAAATAAATGTGAAAACTTAGATTTTTGTAGGATGCAATTACACTGGAAATGCAAATACCCTAAATATAAGTTGCTGTTTTAACAGCGACGAGAAATAAAACTTCCACCTTGGAATCATTAAGGTTTTATGCTTTTTCTTTCTCCCTACCTCATTTTCCATTGAACATACATATAGGTGTTGTATGGGTGTATTAACTTCAGCTCATTACACGTTCATTCCATAAAAAGTCCTGCTTTAACTGGCAGCCCATTATATGAAATCTTTTATCTAAAAGCGAAACAAGACTTTTTGTGCTTCAGTAAATCTCGCTCTTATCTTCAAGAAATATCAGACAGTATTGCATAGCCTTTTAAAATGCTAATTATTGGCATAAATTGTGTATTCTGTATAAAATCTGCAAAGGAAAGCATCATTTTAGATTGAAGTCTCTCTTTTTTTTTTTTTTTTTTTCCTTGAAATAGCTTTAAACTTACTAGTGAGGAACACCCCATATGTTCTAGGAACAGATTTTAGAAGAAATGTCTGCCAGGCCAGCACAACAGCATCTCTCACAGGCCTTACTAGCACTTTCTGTTAGCACCTTCATCTGTGATACATGTGTGGGGATTTGGGGGGAGTTTTTTTACATTCTTTTGCCTTATGGACACAGGGAGTCAAATGTTGCCTTTTGAAAAATGGTAAGATGGATAAGGAGAAATATTTTTTGACCATTCACACTTTAAAGTAGAAGCTAAGGAGAAAAGACTTCAGTGGTTTTTTCCTTTTAAATGCACGTTATTTAGTAGGAAACCTGTAGTTGCCGCCATGCTAAATCTGTAACTTAAGCCATAGGTCTGCCCGTCAGTGTCACAACTCCTTTCTTCCCTCATCAGTATCTGGGTACCACCAGCAGACGTAGAAGGGACACTATCAGCCCTCAGAGGTCATGGTGGTCTTGGGCTGGGCGCAGCTTTGAAAGACTTGGATGTCACTTGTGATATACGTGTGCTGGTGTGGGAACCTTGGGGTAGGTGGTGTGTACGTCCCTTAGAAACAGAAAGTTGCTTTTGGTTTAGGCCCTGGGATATCTGGCAGGACACGTTCCTCTGCAGAGTGCCACCAGCCCTCTTTGTGGGCTCTGGGACATGGATGGGGAGAGAACAGAGACAAGGCAGGTTGGGCGAGGTGAACTCCCTGACACCTTGCATGTTTTTGGTATGGCACTTGGAGGGACTCCGGGATCTGCAGAAGGGAATACTTCAGGTGCTTCCCCTTTCTACCATCCACAAAAAAATCTCTTGTGCATTGTCTTTGCCACGTACATTTATTGTTGCTTCTTTTTGGGTTCATTCTATCCTGGGATAAAACTTTTGTATTTATTTCAGCCGGTGTGAGAGCAACACTTCAGTTCATAGCCCAAAAACATAGCCTCACTTGAACAAGTGGTCCTAAAAGAAATAAAAAGAAAGAAAAGTGCAAAAATACAGCTTATAACCTAGACGTGGAATACTGTGTCTGTAACCCAGGCTGGCGAGAGACCCTGCCAGAGCTCATTTGATATGCTCTGTCCTCAGGTTACCACCTCGAGAAGAAATTGGTGCAGCTCACGTGATGCATCTGCATCATTAGGCAGATCCTGTTGGTTACAGAGGTGAAAACAGAACTCTTCTTCCAGGGTAATTTAAAATTATATGCACTAATTTCGTTAAGGAATGGAGCTCAATCTAATCATTAATATGGTTAGACGCTATGGTCGCAGGGTGTCCTGTAAGTAGGTAAATGGAAAAGATGCATTTTATCGATGCTTGAATGAACAGCTCTTTGGTAGATGTGACATGATTTTGTTTCTTCACAGCGTAGTTAAACACATTTATTATCTAAATGTAGCAGGGCAGCTGGTACGACAAGCTGGTCCTGTCAGTGCTGGTAATAACTGCAGAACTCATCTGGGAAGAGACTGTACCTCCTCCAGGCTGGAACAGTGATTCAGCTGACCTAACGTGAACAGAATAACGTGCTGTGAGCTGCTTCAGTAGCATAGGGATGATTATTTAAGGAAGAAGATAGTATATTCTGTATTTCTCTGTAATAGATACTGAGATGTTATGGCATAATGTACTTAATCGGAGATTTTTTATTTGCCATCAGGTGCAATATTCTGGCATTGCTAGGTTTCTGATAAAGTACAATATTAACTTAAAAAAAAATCATTTGGGGTTATCCTTTTATTCTGCTGTACACAGTTTCATATTGTTACTTGGAATATTTTTTCTCTGATTTTGTGGAACTTGGGCTTCTAGATTGGGGCGGGGGAGGGGTGTCCTCACACATATTAAACAGTATTTGGGAATGTTACTATCCATGTTTCAAACCTCCTTTAAAAAATCCTGCTGGTTTACCTGACTTAGGTAAAGGTCAGACCTTTAGGCTGACCCTCTAAATTTCATCAGCTCCTGCGCTTGAGAATTGAATGAAGTAACTGTTCTGTGTATTTCCATAATAGCTATAATGTTGTGACACTTCTTGGCTGCTGTTACCCTAAAGCTGGTATCCATCTGCCTCTGTCTGAATCTCCTGTTTTGTTTCGAAAATTATATTTGATATTTGCTGGTGCTGCTGCTCGTAGCACCAAAATTGCTGTCCACACAAGCAACATCATTTTGGCGTTCCATAATCACCAATTACACTTTTATTGCAAGTCCCATTAGAAAGCATTTTAATTGTGGATTATCATTATAATAATTACTTCAGAATAGCTGTTTTGGTAAATTTCCAGTGGTATGCAAGCCCTTACAGAGTGCAGAGCCTCTCAGAGGCCTTTCAGTGCATGAAATATGCACTGCTGGAATCTGAAATCAAGACTTCCTGTAAAATGTTTCCTATAATTTTTAGCTTTTCAGCTATTTGGTAGTTTTGCTTCTTTTCCATTCTTTTCCATGCTTGCGTTGCATTAAATACATATTACGTGCTTGTTTTCCATTCTTCGGTGCTGGTAATAATTCTGAAATTAAGTATCCAAATGGTAAAAATTGTCTTACAGGTTTCAACTTGAGCTTGTCTTGCAAGCTAAATGAGAAGTTCAGCCCAAGAGGTAAAAGGTGATAGTTAGGGCATTAAATACTTTCGTAAGAGCTTGTTTTGTGTACATTTATTAATTATCTAACACATGACTGCATATTGGATGGAAGGTGTAACAGCCTGCTTAGGACTTAGACGTATCTCTAGATCTGTTCTTGTTCCTTTCCTCCCCCCAGTCCTCATTCCTGCCTGGTGCTGCCCTTTCCCTGCCCACACCAGCATGACTGTCTCTGTACGGTCCCATTGTAAACTGGATCGCTGCAGTTGGTCCGAAGAACTGGAGCCCTGTCTGGAAAATGAGAGTGAGTGGCGAGGAGGCAAGGGATGACAACGGGGAGAGGGAATGCCTGATCTGCTTTGTGCCAAAGCCAGCATGTCCCTGAAGGGTCAGCTTGCCCGCCGTTTGGGAAGCGGTGCTGGGGAGGGAGGCACTCGCACTTGGAGCGCGTGGATCTCCGCAGGCCTATCTCGGGGATCCCATCATCAACTAACCGAGCAGCTTGAGTTCCTTTGATGGTGCAGAGTCACGTTATTCTTGAAAAGGATGAAGCGTGAATCACGATCATGCTTACCTTGTTTGCACGCTAGACTTCCCATCTTTCCTCTGAAGTAAAATGAGTCTGCGTATGTCCTAGAGCAGCAGTCTTAATGTGTCTGGTCTGAGAGCAGACGAGTCTCTGAAGAACAGTGACAGAAGATGACTTGTTTCTTGCGGTTGCTCTTGGAAGTCCGCCTTCAGTAAGGCTTGAGTTGGCATTTCTGCAATGCAGCTAAGCTTTTGAAAACACCATCCCTTTCATTTCCTCTGGCTTAAGCAGGTCTCAATTTTTGTTACTCATGCCCCCTACTCTCACTTCGACTTCCCAAATTTAGCTCAAGCCAGCCCTGAGTTTCCTCAATCACTCGTGCTATTATTTCCTCAAAGAGGCAGTGAGTGCTGCCCTCCCTTTGAGGGGACTCCAGAGTGGTGAAAGCAGTTGGGGAGTGCTTTAGAGCATAATTTACCAGTTGTATGACTAAAATCCAGGAATGGATCCACACGGTTTTGCAGGCAGTAGCGAGAGCTTATTTTTTTTTGTGGGGACATCCCCTTGCCCTATCTCTTAAATCATGAGTTCAGAGTCAGAAGTTGGCTGGTGTAATGCTTTTTAAATTAGAAACCGTTCCCTTTTTTTGGGCTATAGACCATCTGATTGAAGAGAGTCTGCAAAGATAACTTGGGAATAAAATGAGTAACATCTTCAAGCCTTCAGGCATTTTGCTGTGTTACCAGCTATCAAGGTCATTTTATAGAAGTTGCAAACTAGCTGAAGCTAACTTGTTTGTAGCTCTCCAGTTTTTAAGGTAGTATTTGTGAATGCTTAACAAGAGTAAAATTAGTAGCATAAGATTAAAAAAACCCACAGCAATAATCGTAAATATGTTAACATCTTTCTGGAATATACTTGCTTAAAGCAAGGATGTATACCTGTGAAAATACGGCTTTATTATTTAATCAGAGAAAGGCAGCCCAGCACGTTTTATTTATGGTGAGTCTCAAAGTATCTATTTTCAGGCCATTACTTCTTGCCTGGAAAATAGCAGTATGTCAAAATGCTTTCTAAGGTATGCATTGCATCTGCACCTGAGTGATTTTTTTCTTAGAAAAATCATAAATTTTAGTTGTTATCATGTGTTTCAGTGTATAGATTTAAGTAATTGTTGCTCTGGGGTCAATATTTCAACATGCATTTGTACTGGAAAGGAGAGGAATTCTTTGCCTGTTCAGATGAGGATTTATTACTTCAGTTGGTGTTAATTTAGCAAATGAGTAGAGGGACTTGCCATCTAATAAAATACCTCAAAATATTTATTTAAAAAAAAAACAGGAGAAGAAAAAAACCCACACCTTTATAACAGAACAGATAAGCGTGTGTATAGCAAGTACATATGCTGGGGTTTTGCATGTGAGCATAGCCACATTGCTTGGCAATTACACCACAGTTTTCTTTAGAATTTATAATATCAAACTATTGATCAAAATTGGTGGGAGATGTTGTATAGTGTCATTCGCTGTAAATGAGGTGTGTTGCACTGGGAATTGTTCTGCTGGTGTGTTTGAATGCCTCCACGATTCTTGTGGTCACAAGATCGGTGTGACATTGCTGCTGTAAAATAATGAGAGTAATTGCACCTCTGACAGTATTTGGCTAGTAACATTGAACTGGATTGCCTCAGAAAGTTTAGTGGAAGGCGAAAAAATTCAATGTTTTAGTAAGTACATAGCTAGTAATCTGCAAAACTTCAGTCAGTAGTTTATAGTATTAACCAGGTTCATGAGGTGAGTGTGCAATGCGGTGTATCGTAGCGGAGCAGCACACTTGAGACACTGAGAAACGCAATTGCTGCGTACTTGATTTGACATTGGTGAAATGGCAGTTAACAACAATCTGTTGAAACAGAGCTTTTGTGCACTTCTACCAGAATGTATTTTGCCAGGCGTAAGGAAGATGCACGCAGAGCTGGGATTTGGTTTCCTAATGTACCCGAGTGCTTTTGAATGTTTGTCCATAATCCATTCCAGCAGAAGCGTGGGACTATTCTGCCAGAGGCTGGACCATGTCTGGGCAGCCTCAGCTGATGTGGGGGGAACCCTCCAGAGCTGAGTAAAATTAGGTTTTGCATTTCACAGAACTTTGGGTAAGGACACAGAGCTGGCACAGCTTTTAGGAGAGGAGACTTGAAGCTTTTCCCAAAAACTTTGGCAGAATTGCTAGGCTGCACTCCTAAACTCATATATCTAGCTTTAGAAAGGAGACTTTCAGTTAAAAAAAACCCTCTTTGTCAGCTTGCCTGTGAATAGCTTTAGTAAGACCTGGACCCTTTCGAACAGGAAGAAACCCTGTAGCTGTCATACTTGAAAATGGGGATGTCAGTAGCTCTAATAGCTATTTCTTCGTAATGTTTACAGCTGCTACTGATGTGTAAATAGTTTGGATGGTTTTTTCCAGCACTATTAGGACCAGGTCATTTACCAGTTCCTTCACTGAAAGTAATTCTTGCTGTGTAGAATTCTGTGCTTTATTCATACAACGTGTCTATGCTTTTACTGCTTTTAAGCCTAGCAGCTTTAGATTGCTGCTTGGCTGGTTTTCTGCAAAACTTAATTGTTTCTGAATTCATCTTAGCTGGCCACCGTCCGCCTTCACGCAGAGAAAGTTAAGCTGATTTGGCAATACCAAAGGTTTGTTAGCATTTCCAAAGAATATTCATTTAGATTTTGTGTCCCTACGTTTCCTTGTGCTAGTAATCATCTGATTTTGTTCAGACAGGTGTGTTTCTCTGTTGTTCTCATTACTCAGGGACTCCAGGAATGTTAATGTATTTACTGAATTTTTATCTTCTTGATAATCTAGAAATTCTGCAGGGCTGAAGTTGGGCTCTCAAATAAGTGTTCTTAGAGAGGTGTTGTGTGGAGTGGTGGTGGGGAGGGTTGTTTTGTGCTTTGCAAGGCTAGGTCAGTTCGGGCCTTAAATCAACCCTGATTTAAGCAGATCCTCTTTCTGATTTTTTTTTTTTTTTTCCCCCTCATCATGGGAAGGACATTCTGCTTTACTTAAACCTTTGTCATCTTTTTGGACTAGAGACTAGGAGATTAGGAGTGCAATCAAACCAGGCTTTAAAAATAGAGATGCTGATCTGTTGCATTTCTTGGCTGTTGGTCAGGCCATCGGTAACTGCTTTGGAAGAAAGGGTGTAAAGGATGCTCCCGTTCCCTTTCCTGTTCCCTTTCCTGTTCCCTTTCCCATTCCCTTTCCCGTTCCCTTTCCCGTTCCCTTTCCCGTTCCCTCATCAGAAAGTAGGTGTCTGTTATGGAAAAGTGATTTGACTGCCTACTTCAAAAATTCGGTACATCATTGATCTGCCTTTTTTAGTAGCCTAATGGGCTTTTCCTTTTCCTGGGAAAAACATGATAAAGAAGAAGAATTCATTACCTTTGTAGAAAATGCTTTTGCAAGGCATTGGCTTTCATACTTGTTCTTCAGTGAAGTGTGTGTCTGTCTCTTGCTGTGCAGCTGATAAGGCTGAAGTAAAAATGTAGAAGGCATTTTGCCCAAAGCCACCGTGACATCTCTCTGCAGCCCTCAGCAGCTGCTGGTGATGGCTGAAATTCATCTCTCTGTTTGTTCCACGAGAGACATCTGCCTTCAGCTCTCCTGCACAGCCTAAATCCCACTAGCGAGCTGCGTCCCAACGGGGCAACAGCTACACCAGGAGATTAAGAACAAATTTGGTCAATACTTCTTCCTTTTTATCTGTATTGTCATCTCCGGTGGCAACCCCGTGGAGATTTGGGCAGCTCCTGACTTCATCTTGCAGCTACCTGCTGTGTACTGCTGACTTTGTTTTAAAGAGGGATGAAACGCAGGAGTTTGGCAGAGATGTCTGGCAGAGTTGTCTGTATGGGATGTCTGCGTAGTGCTGATGCTGTGTCGGTGCAGAACGTGCTCATCAAATGGAGCAGCTTAAGTGATTACTGTCTCAGGTGTTGGGAGTGATTTAGGCTAAACTGCCTCGTTTCTATTGAAGGAGAACAGAGGAGCATTAATAAATTCAAGGGAAGTGTCTCAGCTAGAGGGTTAAGCTTACTAAACTGCATTTGGACTGGTAGAAGTACAGATGGAAGATTAATGTCGTCGTGCCTGTGGTTGTAGCAATCATCAAAGGAGTTTTCTTTGAAAACAGGGGGAAAAAAAAAAATGTTGAAACTCTAGGCTTTGCCTCAGAAATAAAAACCCCTCTGATGCTTGGAATTTAATTTTCAGTCCCGTTCTATCCCAAAGCCACCAGAGTTAACAGGTATCTTTCAGCTGAATTTAGGTGGTTTATGTTAAGCCCATAGTATAATACATTTAAAGTTTTTTAAACTCTTTCTTTCAAGCACGTAATGCGCAAAATTTTTCGTTATACAAGAATTTAAGTACTTTATAACAGAAGCATGAGGTGAGGTAATTACCTATGTTAGTAAGCAGGCATTGCATACTTGAAAAGTGGTAATGCAAGAAATGTGTTGTTGCTGGAAGCACTGGCTTTATTTGATAAGAGCACCGACAGTAGTCTTTACAGGAGCTTGTTCTTTTTTTCTTTTTTATAGGATGCGAGATACTGCAAGAAAAATAGAAGAAAAGTATTTTTCCAATCTAGCAACGCATGTTGAATTTCTTCCGGTTGAATGGAGATCAAAACTTACCCTCGATGGAGGTACATTACTTGGTTCTTTTGCTGTTCCAGTAGCTGCAGCCTGCAAAATTGTCCCCAGAAGTTTCATGCCATGTTCCCTGCACATGACTTGTTTGGATTTTATAATTCTCCTCCATGCAATTCAAGTCTCTTTTTCCCACCCCCCCCAGACACCGTGGACTCCATTACTCCAGATAAAGTTCGAGGTTTAAGGGATATGCTGAACAGCAGCGCAATGGATATCATGTATTATACAAGTCCTCTTTACAGAGATGAGGTAAGTGTGGTTTTATGTCAGTTTTACTAGAGCAGGGTATAGTGGCTGAAACAAACTGGACTTAGGAATGTAAGCAAAGTTTCCTTCTGAGAGACCCTGCATGAAGAGTACTTAACACTTTGCAAGTATGTAATGGTCATCCATAGTAATCAAAATACAGGGTTTTAAGAGTGAGAGGAGTAGAGAAACAGTAAAAGGTACAATAAGTGTAATTTATTTAGAGCAGAAATGGCTGTCTAAAATGGGTCTGTATCAGCAGCTTAGAAACGGGAAGCTTTTTTACGGCGTTTTCATGCATCTGCATATTCAGAACAATAGGATTCCGTAGAGCCAAGATTCTTCATCCCTCTTGCAAAACCTGTGGACATTTGTCATTTCGTGTCAGATGGGATGGCAGCATGTGTAAACATCCCCAAGCCAGTTTTAATGCGTTTGTGTACACTTGCCTCGCAGGAAAAGCAAGACGGCCCTCAGTTACCTGTTTGTTAAGGGACTGTTCATACAGTGGAAGCTCCCATCTTACCTCGCCACATCTGTGTAGGCACATGTGTGTTTTAGTCTGTGTAGCTGTAGAGAGACCCCTTTAATCAGAGGGGAAAAGCCTTGAATAAATGATAAAGCAGCCTGTAAAACGTGTACAGTGCATCACCCCAATAGCATCCTTTGTCTGTGTCACGCTTATGGAAACCCCTGCGGGGATGTTTTAGGAGTCGTTTCGGTAGGCATTGTAGGGTTTTTCTGTATTGACTACATTACGTATGGAGTAATGGTAATTTTTTTGCAGCCTTGGGGCTCTGTGCATGGTTAGACCGAGGCGGGGAGAGGAGACACTTTCAAAGTTTACCTGTGGATTTGATGCTACCTTTCATTAAAATGAGATATGTATAAGTCCTTTAGACTGGCAATATAATTTTAAACCCTAAACTACCAATAATACTACTTCTCCTGATAGCAGCAGTGGTGGTGAGTTCACTATGAGCCTTTTAAGCTTCCAACGCTAGCAATAGCTGCACCAAAAGCTGCACCTCTCTTGTTGCTCAGTGATGCGAAGTTCATTGTTCAGGGCTCCTGGATTCTCCGCTGCGTATCAGGTTTCTCTGTCTGTTGTGGAACTAAGGCCAGCATGAACGTTTGTGGCAAGTGATGAAAACTTCTCTGGCAGCTTTAAAACAGATTTTTTTAAAACTGCATTAGAGGCTTGGCGTATCTGTGGGCTTCTTATGGGAAATGGATTAGCAAGTAAAGTTGAGGTATGCTGGCCAACAATGCATGAAAAATTTAATTCATTGCCCAGTAGAACTGTAGTTTTGCAGGTATATCACCATCCCTCAAGTACAAGAATTGACAAATAACATGAGTGTGCTGTGACTGTGCTTAGATCCGATTACAAAAGACTTAAGTAGGTTTCGTCACTGAATCAAGTGAATTCTCTTGAAATGTTTGCAACAAGTTGATCATTACCTTACCACATTCAGACTGCATTAGTAAATCTTGTAACTTTCTCAAAGCAAAGTTGTACAATGTGAATTGCTAGTATTTGTCCAAAAAACAAAGTGCTATTACAAATGAAACGTTAAAACCTTGAAGAACAGGTTTCTGAAATGTGTCTTTGGCATTGCAGTCAAAATGTTTGGGATGTAGGTTTTCTTATTGTTCATTCAGGTACAGAGTTCATGCTCTGCCAGTGAGTTGTCAGGGATGTGACTTCTTGTTTGATTCTCCTCATTTGGTTAGGAGTTGTGTAAAGCTCATAGTCAATGGGTTTTGTGCATTTTTTCACCTTCTATTTTGCCTTTACCTACAGAAAGGAGATTTGTTTTGGTTTGGGGTTGGTTCAAGGGTTTTTTTCGTTACTCTTCCTTTTCCCATTTTATTTTCTGTGACCTAATTTTGCAGAGTTTAAACACAATAGCATCAAGCTCAGCATTCTTCTGGAAAAACAGGGGGTTTTCCCCATGTTCAGTGTGGAGCCGTTTTGTGGCACTTTGCTCCGAGTGCTCATTCCAGCTCAGAAATGAGCCTTGTCTCCAAGTATTCGCATGGTCACACATTGCTCAGAATTAGTATTTCTGCTCACCACTTCATCAACCCGACCTGATTCTTTGTGTACGGCGGGCACTCTTAATGCTTTCCATCCAGAAATCCTAAACGTGTCTCAAAAGGAGCTAATTAAACTTCACTGTGCCCCTGTGAAATAAATTGAGCAGTCAGCGAGTTCAGCCTAGAGGAGAGGAAAGCTCCTATTCACCTGACAATACTCAACAATACTTCGATAGGAATTTTCTTTCTACTTCCACGGATTTTCCCCGCATCTAGAAGTAACGTAACTGCTTCTTTAAAGCTTTTGACGACTCTTTAAACAGCTCGCTAAGGGATTTGCTTCTTTTGGGGGGAAGAAGCCTTGCCATACTGGCTTTCACACGAGATAGCAGAGAGCTGTTTCAGATGCAGCTGGATTGCTCTGCTAAGCGCTGGATAACCCCCTCTCTGATTTCAAGTGTTTTTTCTTCTGCAGCATGGTAGGAGAATATCTAAAAGGTACCTCTGACTTGTGACATGTCATGTGATACCAGACAGGTATTAAAAATTCAGTACAGCCCTATGAACATCTCAGACAATCTGGTCTCGGAGTTCACTCCGGAGGATGTCTGCGGCCAAGAGATTCAGCTGTGGCGTTTGTGTGTGGCTGCAAGGGAATTGTGCTATGCAAGTCCTCATCTATACAGTGGTCCACAATGAGTAAAACGAAATCTCTCTTTAAACATTACACAGAAATAAGGAAAAGCAATAAATTGATATTTTGATGCGCACATGCCTATTTCTAAATGAACAATCATTTCACATTTTAATTCTGACTTTGCTGGTGCCATCTATGGTAACATAATCTTGGGGTTTAGTGTCTTCAGTGGGTGACTTTGTTCCATATCTGTGTCACTGGAGCTTCATATTTCTTTAATAATAAATGGCTGTAACAGAGATTAAAAAGACTAATTGATGCATAGTAAATTCAGTGTTGTCACCTTCATTATATTGTTAAGTGCTTATTTTACTGATCTTCACTGTACTTACTTCCAATTACTAATTGTAATTCTGTAAATTATTGATATGTATATGTGCTGAAGATGCCCTTAGTACAGGATAAATATTATTTACATCTGTCATCCCAAGTTCTGTAAAGATTTAGTGCAAATATTGCAGTAGCCTCGGAAGATTAGTCGGAGATGTTTATGGATTGCTTCCGCCAGAGCAGAAGAGCAGGGAAACACGGTGGGTATTGAACGTTTCTCACCAGCTGAGGAGAGGAAACGAAGAAGCTCGGGTCTGGGATGTGGTGGCTGTGGGCTTGGCGTTGGAGGTACGTTATAGGCTTTAGGAGGACAGGGGAATGCAGTGTAATGCAGCCAACCTAGCATTGCTCCCTTGGGCAGACTTCACTGTCCACCTTGAAATGGCTTGATGGTTTGCTATTATACACATATGAAAAAGGAGAATTAATGACTGTACTTTTGAAATTTGGCACAAGTATTAACTTTTACTAGAGCTTTCATCCCTCTTTGATACGAGATTTTGCAATGGGAATGTCCTTCTCTTATGCACTCCTTTCAGGAATAAAAGGCAATTTTTTAAGTGTGTTTGAAAACGAGAGAGATGTGAAGCAAGAAATTTTTAACAGACTATTTCAACACTGGTTTTGCTTATTCTGTTGAACCTAAGGAGCTGCTTGGCAGCACTTTGACGGCTTGCTTAATTCGATTGTCCTTGAATGTATTCTCAGCTTGCTAAAGTGCTAGATTACTGGATCAGCCTGAAAACCTAAACTTGAACAGGGCGACTTGGTTAGAAATGGGTTAGACTCAGCTTTTCAATGGCAAGAGGGGTACCGAGAGAGAGACTCGGGTCTGGGCAGATCCGCAGATCCTTTTTCCGTAACGTCTCTAAGGCACGCAACCATTCCTGTCTGCTCGCACAGCTAAGTCTCGTTCTGGCCTCTCATCTGTTGTTGTGACAGTCTCCTGGCATCCATCAGTGATGCCGTCAGGGAGTGTGACGACTGTTGTATTCTGGAGGGTCAACAGTCTCACCATCCCTGCGTTGTGTGCTGGCACATTCTCCTGGTTCACGTGAAGCAAACACTCCTTGTCTTTGCTTTCATGGTCCTTTACAGTCCATCCTTGAGCTGCATTCATAGGCTTTCAAGGACCTTCTTCTACCTCCAGTTGGCTCACACACCTTCTCATTGCCTGCTTGCTGAATTTCAAATGCGTTTGTACTTTCTCCTGAAGCTCTCTTGACATTTGGAGGGAGCTGCTTGCAAAGCTCAGTGTTCTTCAGATCTCCTTAAAATTCCTTTCCCACGAAGCCTACAAAAACAGTCATGCTGTTCAAGCTGGAGGGGTGGAGAGGTCAGGTTTCCTGCACTCCCTTTTCATATGTAGCTGTCTGTTATTTTTTTTCTCTTGGGCTTCAAGCTGTTCATCTGAGAAGAGAGTCCAGTGGGTGAGGGTCCTGTGGAGACAGCAGAGAGAAAGGACCTCTGAGAGTTACAGCAAGGGGGTGGTCAGAGCTGAGGGCAGTCTCAGAAGAGGACAATCAGCGTAGCCCAAGAGGAGAGCAAGTGTTTTTGTTGGCTTTGACAGATCAAAGAGGTTGGGACTGGAGTGCTGTATCCAAGTTTTGGCAGCAAGTGGGTCACTGAGGATTTGAGCAAGAGCAGTGCAAGCTCTGCGGTACTTCTGTGCTTAGGGTGCCAGCGGGGGTTCTGCACTCCTTGTTTTCTTGAAAAAGAAACTCATTTCCTGGATACTGAGAGGAAAATGTCATTTTCTACCTTGGAACCTTTGGTATGCACCGAAAAGCCCCATCAACCGCAGCGATCTGCCGGCTAGAATGGTCAGGGGGTGAAGTTCTTCCTCCTACCTGGATCTTCTTGGTGTGGGTCCAGGAGTTGTTTGTCCACCACGCACCAGCTCATTTCCTTCTGCTTTGCAAGGAACAGGCATGCTTATTTATGCTGGTGTCTTGCAAGGCTTCTTTTGCGTCAGAGGAGGAACGAACAGCTGGTTTGGATGCTGGTGCCGGGGATTTAGAGGTTTGTTTTTTTCCAGCTCATCACAGGATGCTGTTAACGTTCTGCGCAAAAGGGCTTCAGCTGAGATAGACAGCAGCTCTGGATGCTTCACTGCTTACACGGTTGCTTGCTCCCCATCATGATCCAGCAGTTCAGGCTTACCCAGCACCCAAGAGGTGATTAGAGACATGATCCTTCTGCCCTTGTTATCAGCCTTGCCACAGCTGCTTCTTCTGCCTGAG
Organism: Sagittarius serpentarius; assembly: GCA_034782735.1. NCBI lineage: Eukaryota > Metazoa > Chordata > Aves > Accipitriformes > Sagittariidae > Sagittarius > Sagittarius serpentarius. The sequence goes on from JAVKLA010000040.1 coordinate 18,737,737, forward strand.
ATGACAGTAGCGCGTCTCATCTGACTCAGACTCCCATCTCGTCTTTATAAAGCACATGCCCTTGCCACCAGGATTGCTGAATGGGTGGAATGGGCTGTTGTTTTTTGACTTCTTGGAAGCCGTACGCCAAGCAGGCATGTAACTGGAAAGCAGAGGGGATTTTTGGCCTGATCAAGTCCAGCAACCTGTTCGTTGGTCGACAGTCTGGTTTTTGGCTTCCCCTCGAACTGCACGGCTGTCACGCTGGCTGGCCATGAATGCACAGAAAGACCATTCCTTACTCTGCCTTTAATTTGGTTTGTGAAGGGCACAGAGCATTTAACCTCAGTTTGTCAGAATATAAGCTGATGACTTCTGAGCAGCTTGATTCTGCAGACTTGAGTTTCCTGCATGGAAGATTTATTGGCAAAACTTCAGCTGATAAAGGGAGCTTCAGGCAACTAGTAATCAATCTCCTTTTCATGAAGCAGAAATGAAACACGTTCCCAGAAGAGCTTCACAGGGAAACAGCAGCATACCACATCTGCTGAGGCGTCCGGTGGCGTTTTTTTCTCCATTCACCCTGTTTTGCTGAGATCTTTGACTGCTGGAAATCAAGTCTCTCCCTTGCCCTTTGTGACCAGACTAGAGCACATAGGAGAACGCATCCATTTCTTGGAAGATGCTCTGTCAAACTGTATCAAAGGCTGTGTCTCAAGTGTCTGTGCTTCTGCCGACGCTGAGCAGGTCTGAAAATAAAGGCTCTCTCCCCAGCCTGAGAATTGTGGGGTGCTTCATGTGCCTGACTGTGGCTTTCCATAAAATCAGTCCCCGAAATTTGATTGCATTAAAGCTTTCAGATATTGTAAAGTCCTGCTTTATTTGCATTTCATTTTCTCTGGGTATCTATGAGTATTTGCAGTGGTATATCGACAAGGCTTGTAGCATTTTAATCCTGCACTGAACTTTTGCACTGAAACAATTGGTCTGCAAAAGCTGCTTAGGGGTTTTTTCCCTAAAAATCAGAACAGGGAGAAAGGACTTGGTGGTCCCTTCCAACCCAAACTGTTCTATGATTCTTTCTATGACTTTTCTGGGGGAGAAGATAGGAACACTGGAAGATTTTCTGTACCTTTCTGTCAAATATTATGGTGTCCTCAGGCTGATGCTAAACTAATGCTGTGGTAGAAAGGAAGGTCAGCTGGGAGGAAGGGATTTGTTATGGCTATTTCTTGAAGAAATAAGAAGTGTTCCCTTTGTTACAGTGGTTTCATCTGTTCAGTAACAGCCATGTAAGCGTGCTGTGTTTCAGTGGTCCTTCTGGAAGAGCTGCGGGTAACGGAGCAGAGCGGAGCAGCCAGCAGATTAGCAGTCAGAGCAGCAACCAGCGTTTGTGGGAGCAGCTGCACAGGGAAAAAAAAGTTTACTCAATCGACTGCTGCCACATTTATTCTTTTGTGAGTTATTTGAGCTTGTTTAGTCTGTGGGAGAAGCCTTAGGAGATGATAATATGGGTTGGGCAAAAACTCAAGGAAACTCTAGCCTTTTTGTGGGGAAAGCCCTACTGAAAGCCCTGCCAAAGAACAGCACTGCTGCGGGGGCTGGAGGAACGGCTCTTTGTGAATGTTCGGTCCCACTAGTCCCCAAAATAAGGTGGGAACTGGGACGGAGGAGGCAAGAGGGGAGATGGAAAGAGAGAGAGAGGAGTCCGGTCATGTTGGACTCCACTATTCCACTTGGCCCCCCCCCCCCCGTGCCCCCCTGCTTTCCTGTTTTCAGGCAGAAACAGCAGGTGCTTCCTAAGCACATAATAGATCCCATGGACTGGCAGGCGGTGAGTCTTGGGGTTGGCAGAAGCACCAGGGAAACCACGGAGAAAAGGGCTCCCTTGATCGGGAAGTCAGTGGATGTAGGTGCAGTGAGAGCAGGAGAAGCTGTCAGCAAGCTGTGGATAAAAAAACAAAAAAATTGCGTCTTAAAAAGTTGGTTTTAATTACAGTGATGCTGTTTAGGAGAGAAAATTTGATAGGCAGTTATATTTTTCATGTTTAATTCCAGTGAAAAAAGTCACTGATTTTAACAAATATAAAGCCAATTGATGTTTATAGAAGGTATTTTTATATGGAGTGTTAGGATATATATCAAGCTGTAATTACAAAAGAAATTTGAAAGCACTTCATGTTACTTACTGGACTAAAGCCCTTTTCAAACCAAGCTTTTCTTTTACAAGTTAGAATATTGTATGCTTTTTAAGACTAAGAAAGCAAATCAGGATTAAATACTATCTTAAGTTACTTAAACTGCTTAACCAAATAATTTTTTAGCTGGGACTTAAAATGAAGATGCTTTTTTTTTTTCCTTTCTTTTTTTTTTTCCTTTCTTTTTTTTTTCTTTCTTTTTTTTTTTCCTTTCTTTTTTTTTTTCCTTACTATATACCAAAAGGTGCAGTTTCTAATCTTAGTACTGACACAGAACTGTTGGCAAGATACAAACACCCGTAAGTGCTCACTGCAAGTGGAGGGCGTCTGGTTTTGTCATAGCAGCCAACCAGACCGTTCCGGTGCCTGAAAATCTGGAGGCTTCACTACCACAGACCTTCTACTCTCCAATTAAGTTAGGTAACCAGTTTAGAAACCATCTTGATCAGATGATTTAGTTGAATTAAATGCTCAGACTCTGGCCTGCAAACTTCCAGATACGCAGCTATTTGGAAATCCATGCAGAGTTACCTAGTTGCTGTCCATGTTTTTGCCTAACCTCTCGGTAACAGCATGTTTTTAAGGAGCAGGACAGGTAAAAACAGCACTGGGCTTGGTGTCCAACCAGGACTTTCCAAGAATATTCTGTCTTATGCCTCCAGATTGCATGAGAACAAGACCTTTGTAATGAAATGCCATGATGCCAGAAGATTACTTACCCGCTCTGTGCCTCTGGGCTGTGGGGGAGACTGACGTAATACCGTTCTTCCTGGAAGACACCTGCTTTTCCAGGGAAATAGGCTGTGCAGGAGTAGGGTAGAGGGCAGTTGAACAAATTGGGCAGGACATTGGGAACGACAGCTTTTATGCAACAAGAAACCAAGGGAAGCAGTAGGGGAGTTGTGCATCTTACTTTTCCCACCAGAGGAAAAAAATGTGGGGCCGCAGAGATACATTAATACAGCTTATTTAGGATTTTTAAAAACAAGATGGCGTTACTCATCGCCCTGCTGTACTGACAGGGATGCTGGAAGCTGTGATGAGCCCAGCGCTAGTTTGCTTGGCATTTTTTACACTGCAGACTCTGCGACCTGAAGCCAGCGCTCCATCCAGAGTGTCTGCTGTATGGCTGGGGGCCCGGGGGTCCCTGCTGGGGTCCACGACGGCAGGGTGATGTGTGCTGGCTCCCTTGGAGGGTACCACGGCAGCCAGCCACGCAAACCGCTGGATATCAGCATTCCCTCATTTCACCGAGCTCCTGGCAGGAATCTCAAAACACTTCGATTTCAACAGATCTCTGCTATTTTGTTCTGGGTTTTAATCAAAACTTTTTTTAAATGGAGAAGATGCCAGCCAGCCAAAGCTAGTCCCGATTTCTGTTTTCAGCTCCGACTCTTGCTAAAACCTCTGCCTGTTTGTTCATGTGTGAACGTAGTGCCCAAAGTCTGTATAGAGCCAAATGCAAGAATAGGCAGCGTCACACTCAAAAATACTTGAAAATAGGTATTATGATACTTATTTCTCCAAGCTGTTGCAAGGCTTTGTTAATCATTTCACAGTGCTTTAGGCATAGGGTTTGATGTATGGATTCTCGCTCAGTAAAATGTCTATCAAACACTGACGGTCCTAGTGCCATTCATATTTACATTTAGTAATGATTCAGGCTCTTGAAAAATCATGTCCAAATTATGTGTTCTATAGCTTTAATTTCCTGTTGCTAACAAGGGAATGATTTGCAATTTCTTGTTTGTCCTCCTCTATGCCGTAGCCTGGAAGCATTGCTCAGTTACCATGCTGAGTTTCACAAGCAAAGCTGCCTTTTTTGTATTGCCTAGTTCCTAAGTCTCATGCCGTTCGATGTTTCTCTCTAAAAAATACTTTCTGTGAATCTGAACATTTTTATACATACATACCCTGGTGTAGGATTTGAAGCAGGTAAGGCTCTCAGAGATTCAATTAACATAGGACCAATATATATTTATTGCAGTAGTACTATAGGATTAGCCTATGATGTCTGAGAACTGTGTTGCATTCCTTGTTTTCCCCCCCAAAACCCTCCTAGAAACCTATAACCAGAAAACTGGTTTTCTTAGCATGCTCAAATTCTGGCTCTGCCTGTCCCGTTTGTGCTTTTTCTCATCCCATATCTTCCTTTTGCCCAAGACGAGGCTTTTTATTCTTCAGCAGCATCATTTCATTCCGATTCCTTTGGAAGAAATTACAATAGGTGCGGTATGGTAGGACAGAAAGCTGCATCTCCTTGTAGCCAAGCAGTAGGCAAAATAATGAAAGACTTGACGAATTCGAGTATGCTTTACAAAAATCCAAAAGCAATTTGAGGATATTTTCCCAGAACCCAGTTAGGCTGTCACTGTATCTGAGCACATCCATTTTAGTGGATTTATTTTCCCAGTCCCCTGGTAAGAATGCTGTTGCTCGCTTTGATAAATGGAGAAGAGTGAGTGTGACTTGTCTAGGATTATGTACCAAGCTTGTGGCCGAGGTGTGAGTTGATTCTAGATCATGTGTGGCTCAGGCTCCTTCCAGCCTCTTTAGGTTAAAAAAGGAGCTGAACCTCTGACACAGGAAAAACATTCAGTGCTGTAAAAAGGTAGAGGAACAAGCAATAAGGGAAATACAGTTGTGTTAATAGTCGCTGTTGTGCTAATGGACCGCTAGTGAAAACCAAGTACCTTGCTATTGCTCACCTCAGAGGATGCTGTTAAGTACTTTAAGTGCAGCTGCCATTTGTTTAAGGGTTTATTTGAATTTAATGCCTTGGGCTGTGTAGTGTAGCAGTTCTAGGGTCACCATGTGCCCTGTCTGGTGGTTACTGATGGGTCTGGAGGGGAGAGATGAACCACTGCAGTCAGTGACTGTCAGTCAAACCATTGCTGCTGACCATAAGATTTTGCTCATCTTCCCAGCCTAAGTGACCAGACTATCATGCTCATCCTAGATGCGTGCTTGAGAAGCGTGTCAGTGTACTACGTGAAGATACGTGAACGCGAATGGGAGTGATAAGACGTTGATATTAAACTTTCTTTCCTTACCTTCTTGATACAGCTGGTGAAAGGGCTGCAGCAGGAGCTGAACCGGCTATACACACTTTTCTGCTCCCGGAATCCAGAGTTTGAGGAGAAAGGAGGGAAAGTCTCAATCGTGTCCCACTCTCTGGGCTGCGTCATCACCTATGACATCATGACTGGCTGGAACCCGGTCAGGCTTTATGAACAGTTGCTGCAGAAGGAGGAGGAGGAGCTTGAAGACCGTTGGATGAGCTATGAAGAGCAACGTTTACTTGAAGAACTTTACATAACTAAACAACGGTAATGCATCCACGTCTGATTATTAAAGGAAAAAACCACATCCCTAGATGACGTCCTTTCAGTGTTTCCAGAACCCACCATGGGTGTTATCTTTTGTGGGTGATGTTCTTCTGCTGGTGCTGAATGGCAGTGGTAAATGCTAAACACAGGACTGAGCAGGCACAGGGAGCTGACACTGCCAATAGGAGCTCTGAAGCCACATCCTACGGGCTCTACCAGAACCAAGCAACTAGTTACTGCTCATTAGCCAGATGCACTGGGAGCAGATCATAGCCAGGAAGAAAGGAGAAGGTCAGGCCATTAGCCCTCCAGATACTCGAGGAGAAACACAACTAAGTAGCTTGCAGGTAGGCAGTGAGCTGTAATACTGAGCAGAACCTGAGCAGTGAAATTCCTAAGTTTCTAGAGGAAAATGAGAAGTTTTCTCCTAGGCTCAGCTTGGAAATTGAGCTCCACCAGCTGGATACGGATGTAATTGTTGTGATTGGGCTTATGGGGTTCCGACTCTGCTGCGGATCGTTTACTAGATTCTTCCTGCTGCCATCTAGAAATGTTCTTGCTGTTTGGAGTGCGAAGCAGCACTGCCCACTGTGACAAACAGGATCTCGGTTTCCACGCTTTGCAAGTGTTGGTAGGGATTCTCGGTGTTAGGGGATCTTCCAGATCATAGAATCATAGAACTGCCTAGATTGGAAAAGACCTATAAGATCATCTAGCCCAATCATTTAACCTAGCACTGACAAGTCCCCCACTAAACCACATCCCTAAGCGCTACATCTACATGACTTTTAAAAACATCCAGGGAGGGGGCCTCTACCACTGCCCTGGGCAACCCGTTCCAATGCCTAATGACCCCTTCCGTAAAGGAATTCTTCCCAATATCCAATCTAAACCTCCCCTGGAGCAACTTGAGGCCGTTTCCTCTCATCCTATCGCTTGTTACTTGGGAGAAGAGACTGACCCCCACCTCGCTACAACCTCCTTTCAGGCAGTTGTAAAGAGCGATAAGGTCTCCCCATGATAGCTCCACAGTGTCAAGGTGACTTCTCCGTCCTAACCTGGATATTGAGGTGTATGAGAGACCCATAGATAGAGAATCTAATAATAGTAGCTTGAGCTTCAATCTTTCCAGTGGGAAGTGAGGATAAATCATGATCAGAGTTCTTTTTGGTTCCTTCTTGTAACCTGTCTTAGTACTGGTGGTACTTTGGAAGCATTAATATAGCATCAGATCTCCTGCAGTGCTTGAAATCAGTATGTGTGTAATCAGGGATTGGTACAGGACATTTCTGTCAGCTGCAAGACTGGATAAAGTTTAATCTTTCGAAGAGAAGGGAAGTAAGAAACCTAATGAAGTTGTCCGGTGGTAAGATGACCCTTCAGGCATATCACTAGCATATGATCAGGGAAAAATTAGCATTTTCACATTCATGCTCCAGCTCCTTACGCATCCCCTGAAGTGCTTCAGGTTGCATCTACAGTCATGCAAGTGTCATTTGACACTGACACTTCTGTATAGCTAGAGTGGCTCTCCACTTCGTGAGCCACCCTAGTGCAGTTCAGTCTGAAATAATAGAAAACATACTACTGACATTCTGTAACTTCTGGATTTCTAGTGTTTCAAGAACGGCAAACACATAGCGCATTTCTGGAAATGCTTATGCCTGAGCAGGGTGTGTCATAGCATGTGTAAATATTCTACATCGTAGAATAACATACATACAGCCTGTGAGGTTGTGCATTGGAAATCGTCGACAGCCGTTCACAAGAGTTAAGAATTCTTCATGCCTTCTTTTTTAAGACTGAATCATGTTCATTAAAGCATACAAACTTTTTTGAAAGTACTGGGAAGCCATTGGGAAGTTTCAGCTCCAGACTTGCTTCTTCATAATCGGGATGGCAGAGGTTAAGCTTAACGTATTTGTTTACATAATGCTTTTGTGGAACTTGAGGAGGTGGTGTTTTCCTGCTCTGAAGAGGGCATAATATTCTAGTGCTGGGTTTGGGGACAGTTTTGCCAGTCCACATGAGTGCTTTATACCGTAGCTGCTTTTTTAATTCAGGCAAACAAGAACAGGTGAATAAGCTTTTTTAATGATAGTTGTAAGGGGTGGGACACTGTCCTCCAGATATTCCACCACAATACAGAACTCCGTAATGCTCGGGCCGTGGAGTTTCCTGTGGCTTTGGGGTTTTTTATTTAAAAAAAAAACAACAAACCAAACCAGGTGATTTGGCTGCAAAAACACCAAGGAAACAGAAGGTGAGTCACCTACTCCTGAGGAAGGAGAGTGGGCAGATGCTTGGGGTGGTGAACAAGGAAACTGTTGTGTCTTGATTGATTCCTTCTGTGGTCAGAGAAACAGGATTTCACATACATTGATTCTTAATCAGTTGGGCTGCCTCCGAGAAATACTGACACCATCACTCTGTCTTCCCAGCAGACAAAACTGCTGGACCCCACAGGAATACCTGTTTGGATCAGAGAGGTTAAGGCTACATATTTTATTGATCTCAGAAAGATCTCTATTTTCTAGGTTGAGAGAGATAGAAGAGAGGTTACACGGGTTAAAAGCATCCACCATATCAAAACCACCTGTCTTAAAATTTAAGGTATGTATGTTTGAGAGGTTTTTACTGAATGTTCTACTTGCTGTAAAAATACACCTGCAATATGAGTTATTCTACTTACCTTTTTTTTTTTTCCATGTCCCTAGACATGATGTTGGAAGAATAATTTTAATGTGTTAGCTGAAGTGTGCGTATGTGTGTGTAAACATGTTACTGTATTCATATATTATTATTTATACAAATACATATGTTATATGTAAAGATATAAACCTGTATATAGGTTGTTAATATATTACACATGCACAACTTTGTGGGAAGGTAAAAGCTGTTTGGCAAATTACATTAATCACGTATCTTAATTTCACTTCTACTTTGTTGACTAATCCATTTTCCTTGGGGACTACTTCTAACATGTCACATCTCTGAGCAAATCTGATTGAATTTCCTCCAGCAGTGGATTTTCCTTCCAAATTATTCTGGTCTGACAGTTAGCACAAGTTACTTTTAGTCTCGTGAAATAGATTGCTTGCTAATCAGCTGTACAAATTGCTCGAATTTCTTATTGGGAAAAGGCATTTTCTAGCTTCTTGGTGGGATGTATAACACTTTCTAGTTGCTCGACTATATCCTGAAATATTAAACCATAAAAATGTGACGTGATAGATGAGAAAAACATAGATTATTGTTTCTTAACTTGCCATTTTTCTTTCCTTCTGAGTTCAGAAGGACTCCTAGAAGCCAGGGTCAATCTAGAGCCATAAAAAAGAGGAAACTAACCATAATTCAGTTTGTTGTAGCCTTCTCCTTTTCATCACTGCTTAAAAGCATGTATCACGCTATTATCTCTACCATCAAGGAAGCTGGAGTCAGACTGATACTCCTCCAGCTCTGTGAAAGATTATTCTTTACTCAGTTGTGTTTAAACTGAAGATTTTTTCAACAGAGCAGGAAAGGGGGAAGAAAAGAGGACTGTATCTATCTAAATTACTGCTAGGTAATTTTCCATTGCAGTACGTCCTTTTTCTTACCCTTACTGATAGGAAGATGTTTTGTTTCTGTGAAGCTTTACACTAGTGACTCCCATTGCTTCAGTACCGTGCCTGAGACAGAGCTCCAGAAAGAGAGAGGCTTTCCATGAACGTGATGGCAAAGTGCTTCTGCCAAGAGAGGATTTCAACAGAATGACTGAAAGACGATTGCTCATCAGCAAGCCAGTCCAGCTTACTGAGGGTGACTGGCTTGTTGAAAGAGAACTGCTTTGTAGGTACCACCTACCAGCACCTTGGCTCTTCATGGCAGACCAGAGCTCTGGTTTGATCACGAGTTGCTATTAACTACCAGTGCTTGATCCACAAATTACTTTGGTCTGTGTGACGCAGGAGACTGAAGTCTTTGGTCACTGATCTCCTTAGGCTGTATTACACGATGAAACGGGCACGTACAGCTGTAATGAAAAAGGCTAGCCACTGTCGATGTGTTGCTGCTTTTATGGACTGAAACAAATTAAGCTTCCTAGGATAAGAGAAAGTCGCTAGTCCTACATTAAGCAGAGTTAAGCTTGCTTGATGTTGAGCAAGCACAAAGGTAGCTTTCAGCAAGACAAGTGCAAGAATAAATATAGCAGCTAATTTGGCTGGTATTTAATATTAGAGAAAATGATCTGTGTGATTGACCCTTTGGGGAGAAGAAAAAAAACCAAAACAACCGAAGATATGGAGTGTCTTATACTCTAATATTATATCGGGCAAGCTACCAGAATGGGAACTTGAGGGTGGGGTATCTTTGTCTCTCTTCCTCTACTTCTCCTCAGATGGCATAATTGAATAAACTGCTAAATCAATAGGAGCTGCGTGGGTTAAAAGCAAAGCCAACACCCCATTGTAAATGTAAAGCTTAGAAGCACAGCCCTCTGCCCACCAGCTACGTAAGGGGAATCGAAGTTAAAGGCTAAAGGGGCTGAAGAACATGAAAACATGGGGAATGGTGTGATACCTACCACTTTATGACTCTGTGGTGCATGAAAGTAACCGTGTTGTAGGATGATTATCAATCACGGTGGGGAAGAGGAGGGCAGGACGTACCACAGTTGCTCCCTCTTACTGAAAAGGAAATTCATTTAAATCTGGACTTGTCAATGTGCTCGCCCAAAGTGCTTCAGGATTCCTTAGCACTCCTCATTCACCTAGGATTACAGAAACTCTTCCAGAAGAAGCTCTAGCTCGTACTTGACCTCGTGTTTTCTATGTAGCATCATCTGACAGGGATGTCAATGTTGATAACAACTATCACAAATTGTTTATAAGATACTAGTGGTGTACCACATGTACAAGAACTACGAGAGTTTAGTGGGATGCTGACGTGCAGCCTTATCTGAGAGGAGGAAGCCTTTAAACTGAATGCAGCAATGTGCCATAGTAGTTCAACACACAGCCGCCCAGCTAAATTCCCCATGTAATACTGGTATAAGTCTCTATTCCCTTTGTCTGCTAAGGCTGCAGAACATTCCTGGGTGCAGGAAGGGGAAGAGCCTGCTGCAGAGGTCTGTATTTCCTCACTCTGGGAGGATGTTTGGGATCCTTCAGGCTGAAAGGCAGCACAGAAACATAAATTATAATCACTTTCTGTGTCTTCTGTTTTAACGTCACCACTAAACAGCATTTGTTTGTCCCCCACACTTGCCTACGCACAGAAGAGCTGTGCTGCCTCGTTTCCGTTGGCTCATTCAGGTGGTTTGTTTTTTTTTTTAATTCTGGAAATACTGCAGTCTTAAGTTGAATTGGCTCAGCTTCTGCTTAAAATACAAATAAATGCATTAAGTCTTCTGTTTATGAATCATACCCGAGAGAAAAGTGCTGTCCTGAAAGGTCATGTTCTTAAACATGTCTTCTCTGTCGTTAAACATTTAGCGGAGTATATGTGAGGTGCTCTACTCCTGCTTCTAGGAGGAACACCAAAATTAATAAATGTTTTCTGGAAAGATTTTAGTCCTCTATTCCCGGTAGGTTTCATCACGTGGCAGTCTTCTCTTCAGCCACTTTGCAACAGTGCTGAGAGTCTAATGGCTGCAATTTAAAGGACTTCATTTTTGGAAGACTTAGTTTTGATTTTTAGCGTTCACTGCTTTGGTATTGGTCTGGTGTGATCCCGTAAGGTACCCACCTATTGGTACTTTGTCTTTGGAAGCATTTCCAGTGTTGGAAGACCATGTTGAAAGGCTTGTGCGTGTAAGAAAATACATAGCAAAGACCAGTGCCCTCCAAGAAGAAAGCATCTGTCTGTGGACACTGTTAATCTTGTGTTTATCAATAGAAACGATGGAACAAAAGTCACGCGCTGTGTAAGCACTGAAACTATTTCGAGATTTTTGCCTAGCCTGTACTTGCCTACAGTGAATTCATGAAAACACCTTTTAAGTATCTGCTAGCAAGTGTAAGCTGGCAGTCACTTTCTGATTTCTTTCTGAAGCGGAAAGACTGCAATTGTGTACTTCAGATGCTCAATACAGGAGTATCAGATGGACAGGGTTAAAGGTTGCTTATTCAGTTTAAAGGATTGCACTGTGACTATCTGTTTCTATTGTATTTGAAGATGAGAAAGCTTTTTGTCCAAACGGCAAAAAATGTAAGGGTCTGTGTAAAGCTTGATTATAAGAAAGGAAAGCAGCTTTGCGCTAGACTAGAGTGACAATATAGATGACAGAGCAGTGCTTTGCCGTGTATGATATTGAATAGCTTTGCTGAAGAGCTAGATTTTTTTTTTTCCCCATTGAATTGGGACTTGCACATTCTTTTGGAAGGAAGAGGTGGGGTACCAGTGCCAAGTCAGAGGAGGAGGAATGTTTTGAACAGTGCTGGAATCTGATAGATGAAACGGACCATTGTTTCTGCACCCTCGCTGCATGCGCCGACATATAGGGAAGGGACATGGGAATCCAAGCATCCTCCATGTGCACTTAGCAAGAATGCAGCAATTTCTCTTGCTGGTTAAGTAGCAGCACACTAGGAGTTGCTCGGTTGTAGTGCCCTGCAAACCGGGCACTATTATTGGGAAACTTGAAGTGAAGGTCTGATAAAGGTAAAATTAATTTTTTGTATAAGAAAATACTCTAAAGGTTAAAAAGTAATTTTGACTTACGAAAATATTTTTGACTACAGAGTTTTACATTTGATGTTTCTAGGAGACGATGTCTGAGGATTGGTAATGGGATACGAAGCCATTCACCTCTAGGTCACTGTTGAATCCCAGCCCAGGTTGGTAGTGACCAAAAGTCGTTACCACTGATGCATGTTCAGTGACCTGTGTCAGATGGGTTAGCAGTTGCCGTTCAGGTTTACTCAGTCACCTCTCAGTGTTAGAGGCGGTCCTTTTAGGACAAAGTCACACTAGCTTTGGATGACGGGAGAGTAGCCCGCAGAGTCGCTCAGTGTGCTGTCCCTGTTCCTGGGTAGTGGTTCCTGACGTGTGACGTGGTGGCATTTTTGACAAACACCATTCTGTTCACTTAACACTAGGCGTTTTTTAGAGGCTGTACATAACACCAGCCTGTACGTGTGCGTGACTCCTGTAAGTATTCTCTAGGTTGCCTTTAATAGCCCGTGTAGCCTGCACTTCTACTTCCTCGATGGGTGTGTGTAGCAAAACAAAGTCACGGAGCACTTGGTTAGGGTAAGATTAAGGAGCTGGGGTAAGCTTTGGGAATTTTCATGAGAAATCAGTCTTCAGTCTTGTGAAACTCATCACGTTTCCTTAGTGTCTTCCAAATTCTTCTCGCTCCAGCCTTCCTAGTGTTGGTAGACCTCTTTCAATTCAAATATCCAACTTGTTTTTCAGTTTTTCGGCTATGTAGCACCACAACCTGTAACTACTCACTGCAAAGGGAAATGGGAAACTTAACCTTCATGTTATAGTCTGTATGTTATAGTGGTCTTCCCCGTTTTCACTTACTAATACTGTACGAGTCCCTCCGTTGAAACTGAGAAATCAGTTGAAAGAGACAAATCAAATCCAGCCATGTTAGAAAGCATTCTTTCCACCCTTATTAACGTAGATGAAATCTCTCCTTAGGTTGAGAATTTCTTCTGTATGGGATCTCCATTAGCAGTGTTTTTGGCATTGCGTGGCATCCGTCCAGGAAACAGCGGTAGTCAAGACCATATTCTGCCCAGAACAATTTGTAACCGCTTACTAAATATTTTTCATCCAACAGATCCAGTGGTGAGTTTTAATTGCAGTTGCAAGCTTTTACCATGACTGTTTTTAAGCATCAGCTGTGTGATAATGTGTGATCTTCAAAGCGTGTGAATCAATGCAGGCATGTTCCAGCACAGGACTATTTGTTAATGATTATTTTACAATGTCTTGGTTTTTGTGACTGTAGAATAACAGAATTGCCTTAAATACCATATACTTTGCTTCTTTTTTCATATTAATAAGCATAAGATTCAAAATCACTTTTTTTTTTTCACAAAGGCATAAGAAATAATCCTTCTCAGTCAAGCTCCAACTTGTGTTTAACTTACTTCCATTAAACATCATCTGTCCAAAGACAGTACTGCTGCTAAAAAAGGCTTCACAAGCAGTTTACAAGATGCTGTAGAAAAACAAAGGCACTTCTTTTTTTCCCCCCAAAGGGTCCTGAGTAACAGTTAGAGGGTGGGATAGTACTTGGGAGGGCAGTATTGGTATAGCTTCACCCTGTCCTTATACCCTTCCATAGGCAGCCAGTGCTCGCTGTTCTCAAAGGCAGGATGCTGGAACTTTGATCTGCATCACCTTGGCAACTGCTTGGGTGCAAGCTTGATTTGGGGTTTCATGCTTACTGTAGAATAGTAATTTGGGGATATTTCTGTGTTTAACCTTTACCTGAATCTGAGCACATTCAGACTTCAATCTAAACATGCTGGTTCTGCTCACCTCAAGATCTTGTTCAGCTCCAGCTGCTCCAAAACCAGAATTTTCCTGGGACATCTAGGATGATTGGTTAGGCTGCAATCTGTGGTCCCACTCTGCAAATAGTAACTTTACCTGATTTTAAGATAAAGAAGTGCAGAATGGTTTTCTACATCTAAGTAACCCAAGAAAAATAAAGAATCAATAGGAAATGATTTTTTTTAATAAGTACGCCAATTCATGGTTTGCACAGGGATCGATGAAGAGTATTAAACAAAATGTTTACATAGCCAGTTCCTTCCTCTCTTGTGTTGTGCAGAATCAGTTTAACTGTATATAAAGTTTGCTCTGTCAATCCATAATAATAAACATCTGTTAACAGTAACTTGTGTGTTCATAACAAACACCGTGTAGTAGAAGCGTCGCAGAGAAATGTGCAAAAGTGAACGCACAAGCAACTGGGCAGCTAATATATCTTCCAGGCTGTGACAATAAAAGTGAACCAGAACATAACACCACCATTCTGTCACTTTCTAGGCTTCACTCGTTACAGATATTTTGGATTTGAGGTTGGAGAGGACTCTGTATGGGAAGAGAATGTGATTTTTTTCAGCCTTGACACTCAGGCTTTTCTTTTCTGAATTACTCTTGCAGGCCTATAGATTAGAACCTTTAATTCTGAAACACTACAGCAACATTTCGCCTGTCCAGATCCACTGGTACAACACTGCAAACCCTCTCCCTTACGAGCACATGAAGCCAAGTTTTCTCAACCCAACAAAAGAACCTACCTCAGTTACTGATAGCGAAAGTGTTTCAACTGTACCAAGCCCAACCACTTCACCAGTCATGGTTCGACGCCACTATGGGGAGTCTATAACAAACATAGGCAAAGCGAGTATATTAGGTAATTGTTATGTCCTTTGTTTTATGTATAGGACCTTCTTGTAGAGCTTCGCTGCTCCGTGTTGTGGTGTGTGAGGTACAACCATAAGCAAACTCTTCCTGGCTGTTTCAGTTTCTTCTGTATAGGTGTATGGCTTGTTTTAATCCCACCTGACATTTACTTTGAAGGAAAGACAGTTTACGTACAGCGGAGTCAGTCAAGGCTTGCAGGGAGAGGATGTGGGTCAGGGAGTTTATGCTATTGCTGCCTTATTGTTGTCTGCCTTATTGAAGTAACATCCTGGTGATTTAATAGTTTCTACTCTACTTCATGGGAGAAAAAAAATCAAAGCTTGTTTTGTGGCTACATTTTCCGATACCGGCAAATAGGAGAAGAATCACTCTCTGGAGGCTGTTACAGTTACATTTAACTCATGACTTTACAATAGGAAATTCAGGCTGGTTTAATATGAAGTCTGTCCCCTTCTGGCTTTCTGATTCAAAATAAGCCCTGGTTTAAGTGAGCTTAAATTCACTTTCACTGGAGCTTATATTTGAGCGTGCACTTGCAGTTTTTGTTGACTCAAGGCTTTTCTTTAGCTCTCTATGTGGGATTTGGAAGAAGGCTTGTGCCAGGAATCTTCCCAATCAAATAAGGAAAGTATATAAAAGCACTTTAGTCCTTAAGGAGAAATAGGCGGTATTTCAAAGCAGGGTTGTTTTTTGCTGTGTTACTATAGCAAATTTAATGTCTTGTCCATAAGGTGGCAGCAAAGTCGGGAGAAAACATCACATATATCTGTTCTTAAATTTTACACCCCTCTTCCTGAGCAACCAAAATAGTCCTTTGAAAGGACGATATAGCATTTCTAAATGTCTGTAAGGGTGACGCCAACATAAGGACCCTTAATGAGAGGAATGTCTTAAATGTCCTGATGGGATTCTTAGGCGTAGAAGGTACTAACACTGTTATAAAGCATTTTTGTCTTAGACTTTTTATGAAAGAGGAATTACCGCATACCTCTGAAAGTACCAGGTCTCTTGCTGCAAAAGTGTTCTCATGTATTTTTGTTCCCCTAACTACAGTTTCCAAATTATAGCCTTTGCTTGTACGCTAGATTAGTCTCACGATAAACAGAGTACACTTAAGTCAGATAAGCTGTTCCCACCCTAGAAAAGCATGAATAGTGTTTTCCTTCATCTGTCACTCAACTCTAACTGATGGGTGCTACCATGACTTTAATTTGCTGTTTGATTTAGCTGCCCTTGTGCTTGTTGTTTTGTTTTGTTTTTTTTTTTACCTCCATGCTTGGATGCAGGAGCTGCGAGTATTGGGAAGGGCCTCGGCGGGATGCTTTTTTCGAGATTTGGTCGATCTAGTACAACCACCCCACAGACACTGGAGACGGGCAAAGATGGAGCCGAGGGGGATGACAAGAAGGCCACGACGGTTGGGACACCGCCTTTCCCGCACAGCAGCTCAGGCTTTCTCGAACCCGCGGGTTAGTGACGAGTCCGCCTTACAAACCCTCTGGAAACAAGACCTTTAGTGGGCTGCATCTGTATGTTGTGGGAGGCTGGAAATAGCATAACAACATATGCCGCTATTTAATTTTGTTGAGTTGCTCTGAAGTGGTAAATATTGAATCTGTTCCTGCTTTTTGAATCTCTTAAGGCTGTCCAAGGACTGACTCTTTGTTCTCCCTTGAATCTTCTTTTCCTCTTAAAGGAGGTTTATCTGTGTATGTTTACACATACATGTACTCCATATATATATATATGCATGTTTGAGTTTCGGCTAATGAGATCTGCGTATCAGTAGTTCCTAGACTCCTGCTAGGAAAAACAATATAATTGCTGCAGAGAATCCCACTCACCATTTATCATAAAATGGATTTATTTATATTTCCCCATACATTTGCAATTCTGAAGCAATCTGGATTTAAAGGCACATATGACTGGAAACAGAAGCTACCCTTGTCCTAATCTGAACCACCCAGAACAGAAAGTGCAATTTTAGCAGCTGGTTTTTTGGAAAAGTATAGGTACTTCCTTTACAGAAATTCATACTTGATTTTATTTCTAAACTTCTCATTGACGCTGTTGCAAGGCGGGGGTTTTTGCAATCTAAGGAGTCACAAGTATGTTGTATCTTGTGATAGCGTTCACATGATATGTTGCTGTCCATTCATCACTGCTAATTTCAACAGATAACCTGTCTGAGTCAGTATTTGAGGACGGAGGCTTTGTTTTAAACTTGAAGAAAATAGAGTGGCATGACAGCGAATATCGTGGAGCTGCCGATGAGGTCCTTTCGGGGGTGGTTTGGCACGTCAAGGGCCTTCTGCATAGCTCCTGCATCCCTCTGTGCTGAAAGCCCGTCCCTGCTCCATAGAAGGAGAACGTGGCGCGGAGGCCAGTGAGGCTGCAAGCTGAATGATGCAATCCGCAGCCAAAGTATTTGCTTCTGAGAGGGCGGCCGCTCGGCTTGTGGTGGGGTTTGGCTGCCTCCCAAGCTCCTGTAACGGCCTCTCGTCAGAGGGAGACGGAGCCGTTCAGGGCGTCCTTCCTGCAAAGCGACTGGTTTTTTTGAATATATGCGTCTTAGTGGAAATGACTGCGGTTGTCTCCTGGTATTCGAAGGCTCTGACTCCCTCTCCTTGCTGCGTTCGCAAAGCGGTGCAATGCTCCGGTGAAAACACGAAGGCACGTCCTTCCCCGAGTGCTGCTGTGCCATGACGGCGGGAGGCAGCGCTTGTGCGATGCTCCCTTTATGCACTCTTTGAGCCAAGAATTAAAATTCCTTGAAACTGGCTTTGATAAATGGCTGCATTTTTTACTCAATATGGGGTTTTGGCTTTTGTAGCTGAGCAGGCTTTTAGTTTTGTCCTTTTTATTCTGTTGCTCCTTGTAGAGATTTTCTAACCGCTGAAGTGCCTTAACAATAGGTTAGCCATTGGCCCAGTTAAACATGCAGTGAAAATGGCTTTGAATGTGGTATTAATCAAAGCAGCCATTGAAATGAAGGGATAACTGCTGAAATATATTTGGAGTAATCTGGAAATGAAAAGGGCTAGTGCTGTGTAGGGACGGCTGGTTTTCAGAAGGGGCTTGTAATATTGGGTGTAGTCTCCTTGTACACCCGCTAAAGATGCGAGAATTCTGTTTGTTTCAGAAAGTTCTGAGCATCCACCTTCTGAAAGCCAGTGTTTCCTAGTGGGGCCTCAGCATTTGCTGGATACTTCTGTGCAGTTATCAGAAGGAGCATAAATAAATGTATTTATATAGTTACTATAAGGAAAACAGCTGCTTAAAAAAATGCCAGCTTCTTCCAAGCGTTAGGTTTCTTTCCCCCCCCCCCCCCACCCCCAAC